>JAFEIO010000023.1:0-262023 GCA_030324255.1 Phytophthora capsici | reverse complement strand
TAAGAGTTCGTGTCGCAGTGATACTATTTGTCTTGCTGCTCGTTTGGCAAGCTTTGCACTTGATGAGTGAGTTGTGGGTCGTGTACTGGGTGCGCTCCACGAGTCAGACGAGCTTGGCAGGTGATCAACTCATTTATTCCTCCTTGGCGTTGGGTGCTGGACTTCTCGGTCTGGGATATTCGCTTGGCATCTCTGTGGTAGCAGTTGAAGGATCGCGTCGGGCCTTCTTGTCGCTAGCGTCCGCATTTCTCCACGCTCCTCTGGTTTTCTTCGACGCTTTTGGTGCTGGAAGTGGTAGAGCCCGATCAAAGAGGCTGAGTCTTGCTAGGAGACGTGAGATCGAGCGAGCGTACACTGACAAGGACCTCACGAACGTGGACACCAGACTTCCTCTTGCGGCTGGTGCTGTGCTAGCGCTTGGAGCTTCGACATTGACAGCATTGCTGACTGCAGCCGTGGTGACTCGCTACTACGCAGTACTTCTTATCCCTGTAGTCTACATGTATGTGCAAGCAGGGAGATCGTATTTGCGACCGGCCCGTGATCTGCTCCACCTAGAGCGCACAGCACGACAAGCAGCGCGGATGCACACCGCTGAGACTCTGGCAGGAGCCAGCGTTGTGCGAGCATTTGGGTTGGCGCATGTACATCGCGTGCTAGGCCACCACTTCTGGCTGTTGGACGTGGCTGCTCGTGATGCTCATCTCGGTCTACACATTGACCAGTGGTTGGCGTTACGCGTGCAGCTGTACGGTGCTGTCGTTGTGGGAATTGTGGCGGCTTCTTCGTTCTTAACGTTGCGAAACACGCTGAGTAGTGGCGTGTTGGCTTTGGGGTTGTACGAAGCTCTGGTAGTAGATACTGGCTCGCTCGAATCGCTTGTGCGTGTTTGGGCTTGGTTGAGCCCCGTCTTGCCGACTGCTGCTCGAATCCAGACTGCAGTGCGAGGCGCGGAGGTGATCACAGAGACCGCGGCATACTCTACCGCTGCAGCAAGACGTGCCTCGGCGCCCCTCACACCAAATGAAGTCAACCCATCACTATCGTGGCCCACGAAGGGCGATTTACGATTCGACGCCGTGAGTTTCCGTGACCCTGCTGCTGCTATTGTTGACGAGCTGACCGACATGTTCGAGATCGGTGATGGTGGTGCACCACCTTTGGCTCTTAAGGGTGTATCGTTCCGCCTGCAGGCTGGGGAGAAAGTGGCCATCTTGGAGTCATCCGCAGCATCTTCAGTGTCGTCTATCGGTCGAGCGTTGCTGCGCCTGCATGAGCTGACGGCGGGGCGGATCGTGGTGGATGGCGTCGATATCGCCACTCTAGGCCTGCGGACACTTCGCTCGCGTGTGGCTTGCGTGTCTGCAGCGGTGCCCAACGCCGGATTGTACGGCGATACGGTGCGTACACAGCTCGACCCAAGTAGCGCTGACATTGAGGACGAGCGCCTGTGGGCTGCGCTGCGAGCCGTGGGACTGGCGGCCAATGTTGCTACTCTAGATGGGCCGCTACCTGGCGCATCGACCCTCCGACAAAACCCGACAAAGCGCTTCCTGTTGAGCCTCGCTCGTGCGTTGTTAAGCGAGCCATCCGTCGTGGCTCTGGCTGTAGCTCCCGTGCTTGTTCCTCCACCCGAGGACGAATTGTGTTTGCAGCCAGAACCCAAGTTTGCTCTGGACGATTCGACGCTGGAGGTTTTGCAGCGCGTGGTGCACGAGGAACTCCATGACGCTACTGTACTGTTGTTACTGCCGTCCGCTACAGCATCGCCTCAACACGATCAAACGCAGCGAGCGAAGCTGCTGAACGCGGTGGACCGTGTCCTTGTCGTGGTGGACGGTGAAATGGCTGAGCTTGGAGATCCTGCAGACCTGACTGCACCTGCATTGAGCCCTGATCGACTGGAAACTCTTGCGGAGGTGCCGAGTCGATTGGAACTGTCCGATCTCGAGCATCCCGGAGTTGAGTCAGTCACGAGTGGAGAGTTGGTGATGGATACGACCGACAGCGCAGTTGAATTTGATACCGACAGCGCTGTGGAGACCGAGTAAGATCAAGTGAAGTGTGTGAATAGGCAAAGTATTTTATGAGCCTCGAAGTGTATCTGTTTTGTGAGCTGGAGGTTTTTTCTTAAAAGTGATGGGGAATCGTCTCTCCAGAAAGAGAAAAGCAGAAGCAGCTTCAACTCAAGCAGTACCGCCAGTTCCCCTCAACTCTGAAGCACCGAAGCAGTCTGATCAGACGTTGACCAGTCTTTCGGCACGGAAGGACGAGGCTTTCCCAGATAGAAATGACATTGAACAGCCACTTTCAGCTCGCCAAGTCCCGCTAACAGCTCGGGACGACACTGAAGAAGATCCGCTCGAATTCTTCCGGCGGTGTTACGAACTGGAAGGAGATCCATTCACTCTGTACACCCAAGCGCTTATGCTCAAGAACCAGGGGCAATTTGCTGCAGCCAGCGACCTGCTGCGTTGCTTGGTGGCGTATCCAAATTTGACTCTGGAAGCGCAGCATCATCTGGCCCAGTGTCTAATTGCGATGGATCCTGCGTTAAAATGGTGCCGTAAAGAGGCTACGCAATGCCTCAAAGAGGTTGTGGCAGCGACCAAGTCGCTATCTAATGGTGCCGATGCCCACCACTCCATGATGTATCGTGAAAGTCTGGTACAATAGACGCACTTCTCTCATCACTACCGATGGTTTCTAACAGTATTACATGATCGCTAGGAGTTACTGGCCTACGTGATGATCGCTGAGAAGTGCTTCGATCTTGCCCTGGAGCTACTCGAAACCCTGGTATCGAAGCTTCAGTTCCAAATTTCATTGTAGCAGAAGACTAATCTGTCTTTGGTTTTATCTTCGCAGCAAGATGATATCGGCAGGGAAAAGGATCCGTCTTCTCATCACTCAGCTCATCGACAGCAGCAAACTTTGGTGAGTTTCCAGGTTGCTTTCTGCCGATTTGCACGCGGAGAGTCCGTCGACATCGTCTCGTCCGAGCTGCTCCGCGCTTTACCGCAAAAGCTCGACCCAAAACAACAGCAAGAAGAAGGTGGACAAGAGCCTGAGACAATCGACCCTCTTGAAGGCATTGAACTCTTGCTACACGCTGACATAGCGAGTCTGCGCCAAGGATTAGCTTTGCTAGCTTCCACTTCAACTTGAAGTATGTAGCCATTTCTAACCTAATTTCATGCCCATTTCTATAGCTATTTGCATACCCATTTCTAACATGGTGGTGCTGCGCTTCTCAGCGTCTAAAGTGGCACTCGTGACGGGGCTTCATGACTTCGGAGACGTAGTGGAGGAGCTTCTCGAGTGCATATACCAGGACAGAGAGGAGCTGCTGGCACGTGACGCCGCGCGGTTGCGCCTGCGGATCGTATCTAAGGACGAAGAACTGGAGCTTTTAGTGCAGAAGAGCGGGAAAGAGGCGGCTCCACAGCTTCGAGCAGCTCTGCGCTGGGCACAAGGACGAACTCCTGTACATGTAGGGGCAGCTCAGAGATTATTACAGGGAG
Source organism: Phytophthora capsici (assembly GCA_030324255.1). Classification (NCBI taxonomy): domain Eukaryota; phylum Oomycota; class Peronosporomycetes; order Peronosporales; family Peronosporaceae; genus Phytophthora; species Phytophthora capsici. Next base: position 258,499 of record JAFEIO010000023.1, on the reverse strand, counting down.
TAGACAAGCGGCTGCAGGAGGCGCAGAAGAGCAGGAAGATCAGGAGCGACGAAGCGCAGGAGGCGCGGAAGCTGCTGGCTGAGAAGATCCACACGAGCGTCGGCACTCGCAATGAGCTCCTCGCTATAGAGGTAATAGGTTGGTATAATATCCAGTCTTCATTGAGGTTCCTGACTTCAGGGTGTGTGGTGCAGGCCTATGAGCGACAGACTGGGTCTAAAGTGCGACTTACAAACGAGCATTTCTATTTCCTCACGTTCCCAGCTCCACCAGCAGTCAATCAATTGGAGGCCCCTGTTAACTATTCAATACTGGCAGAGCAGAGTCAACGCTCGGTGGTTCTGAAGCGGCGATCTAGACGAACTTCTGACTCTAAACTAGTGGATTTGACGATGGAGAGCAGTGAAACAGAAGAAGAAGAGACCCCTGAAGGCTTTTTCTCAATCTGCGGCATGGTTGATGGCGTGGCAGATGCATTGAGCATCTCTCCAGACGACGAATGGTTGTTGACGCCTGTAGTGGTTGAGGTCAAGAACCGAATGCGAGCCTTCCGGAACCCACCGCCGCTTTACGACCACATCCAGTTGGCTGTCTACATGAAAATGCTGGGCGTGGAGCATGGTGATTTGGTGCAGTGTATCTACGGCACTGATCGCCCTGCAATCCAGGTATCTCGCGTGTCCTTGGGTGTTGCTCCCTTGTGTCTTCCCGCGTCTTCAACGGGAGAAGTACGAGATCTCTGGACGGAAGTGATCGTGCCTCGACTGTACACCTTCACGTCGACTGTACAAAAGCTGCGCGAAAACGAGCTACTGCGGCTTGCCTTCCTCAATGGGACGGAAGAAGAGCGACTCGAGATCGTGCGGAACGAGTGCGATTTCTTGTGAAGAGTTTTGTTTCTTTTAATGCAGATTTCTACATGATGAGGCATCGATGCTGCGTCGCCTTCCGAGACTTGCGCGCCTCGTTGGCTCTGTCTTCCGCTTCGATCTCGTCCGCCATCGCTGTGCGAGCCTCCTGCTCTCCGTCCCCATTGTTGGCGTCGGGTATCACTGCGCGCACCACCTTATCGCAGAAGGAGAGCTCGAATTCAGATACGCGGATGTTGGCTGCAGCGGCCGAAATACGATACACGGTCTTCAGTACGTTATCGCCGCTCTGAGCCGACATGAGGAAGCCACCAAGTAGTTTATGCTGGCGGATGAAGGCCTCGTGCTTTTCAGTCGGGATGACGCGGTGGGCGACAAGGTCCGTCTTGTTGCCCACGAGGTACAGGTTCATCTGCTTGCCGCCGTTCTCTCGAGCTACTCGCAACCAGTCCTCGATGTCACTGAAGGACTGGGCGTCGGTGACATCGTAGCACAGCAAAGCGACGTGCACCCCAAAGAGATATTTGCTCAGCATCTTGCTGTTAATTGTCTGGCCGCCGATATCCCACACCTGCAGCACGATGCGCTGGTCACGAGGCAGCTGCAGCTTTTTCTCAAAGAAGTCCAGGCCGATGGTCTGCTTGTACACGCGAGCGAAGCCATCGTCCACGAAGCGAGCGATGAGGCTCGATTTCCCCACAGAGCCATTGCCGAGCAACACGAGCTTGATCGCTGGGTCCCCTCGTGCCTGCATCGTCAGTATCAAAGCAGAGAGACAAGGACAAATGAAGCAGATGAACAGTGAGAACAACCTCCGTCGAGGCGCTGCATTGCTGCCTGCCTAAAATAGTGCCACCACTCCATGGACTGCTGCGTCTGTCGAGCTGCTCTGCTTGTTTATTGTCGTCAGTCAGCACAGCGTTGTGGGTAATGTGGTGCCCCGATCGCAGTTAATGAAACCGTGCCAGTCATCTTAAGAGCATCGAAGCAAGGGCGGACCATAGCTCCCTCGCTCTGCTTTGCTGCTCAACCGAGAACACCAGGATCAGCTCCTGATCGCCGTATCTGCCCACTACCACCTGTTAGCGCGTGCGAGTCGATAGTGACCTTCTCGCCGATTTCTGTCAACTGCCTGCCCCTTCACACTCCGCTGCTGCCATTCTGCTTTGTCCTTTAGCATGCCATTCCTCTGACTCAGTGGATAGCTCGCTTCCAGTGGACTACGAAGGAATCAACTTTTAGCAGGCGTGCCCTGCGAAGTTGCATCCTTCGGCGCAAACACTTTCTTCTTCTGCAGAAAGGTACGAGTTAGCAGACGTGAGAGCTTAAAGAAACGAATACCACAAGTGTACGCACTCTTTCGCCCTTGTTGGGCTCCTTCTTGCTTGGGTTGCCACCCTTACGTCGTGGCTGTTGCTTTGAGTCGGGTTTACCGGTACCTTCACCGCCAGCCCCTTCCACTCCATCTTTGGCCTTCTTGAGGCTATTACGCCCGCCATTTTTCTTGCCACCTTTGGGACCCCGTTTCTCAGAGCCGCGTACCGACGAAGTGTCCGTAGTGTGCGCAGTTCCGTTTGACTTAGCAGCGGAGACAGGAGTCGAAGCACTCGCCGCAGCAGCACCAGATGCGGGGATCATAATACGAAGCATCCCAGGTTCAACCTTGCCTGTCTCCTGTTTCGTTGACTCCTTCTTCGAAGATGCCCTGCTGCGTTGCTTGCGGTTTTTAGGATCTATCAGCACGATATGAGTACAGTGCAGATAATAGAAAGAAACCACGCTTCATTCTTACCTTGGGCATTAGCCGATTCGCCGCTGGTCTTCTTCTGGCGATCCTTTGAAGACTTTGACTTTTCTTTCGACATTTTCTGCTTCGATCCCTACGTCGATCACCAAGGTTAGCTTCTGGTTTGCCGCAACAACGTTACTGCAGTGCAAACCCACCTCTTTCTTCCCCTTCAGCCGACGCCCATTCTTGTCCAGCAACTTGCTAGCTTTTCCCTAAAGCAGCACCTTTAGAACCACGTCACATTTCAACAAAGATCAATCGCCCTGACTCACTTTGCCCTTGTCACGACTGTGAATCTTCCGCTCGTTCAGGTACTTGACCAGTGCTGCCACAGGCTTCTCCACCAGTTCACCCTCCGCCATATCCGCAACTGCCTCAGCACTCGGTAGTTTCTTCCCAAACACAAAAACCCGTCAGCTCTATCCCATAATGAAAATGCCAGGAGCTCAACTCACGTCTTTAGGCTTGGCCAGCTCCTCCAGGAACGCCACAAACTCCGGGTCTTTATCAATCGTCCCGACCTTGGCGTCTTTACGCTGCTTCTCCCTTGGAACCTTCTGGAATGGGGCGAACTCCACATCCAACGGCTTCATATCGGCGTTTTCCTTAGCGTCCGCGTAGAACATCTGTCCATGAAGCGCCGCAACGAGCTTACGCGCCTTCTCCGGCTCCTTCTTCATGTCCAGATACAGACGCGCGGGCGTCGGCGCGCGGTTGTTGCTGCGCTTGTGACCAGGCACGAATCGCCACACGAGTTCGTCGTCCACGCCGTGCGCCTGCAGTAGGTCGCGCGCCTCCTGCTCCGAGGCCATCGGGGGGATGTTACGCACCACCAACTTCTTCAATACGGTCGTCACGGCTCGCGTGGGCCGCGCAGTCGCGACGGACGAGGAAGCGGAGGCCGAAGTTCCTCCGCCCCCACGTCCTCCGCGCTTGCTATTGCTGCCACGTTTCTTCGGCTTTAGGCTGGAGCTTTCCGTCGCGTTGCCATTGCGGTCGCCTCCTCGGCCCCCACGCCCGCGGCCTTTGCCCGAACCGCGGCGAGGCGGCGGCGACATGATGGCTGGGGATTGAATAGGCTTTGGGTGGAGTGTTGTCACTTGTATTGGTTTTATAACAGGTTGGATTTAATAGCCAATAAGAACTCTAATTTATGTGATGCCTTTAGGTGGAATGCTTTTTAACTGACATGTCTGTACGCTGAGAAGGTGATGCGATTGATGTGATGTTTGGCAGCTTGGCCGAACTCGTCCAGATGAGCATCTCGGCACCACGTGCATTGCCAGTGGTGCGTCGCGTGGGTTTTGTTCCTGGGGAACCTCAGGAACGGTAATGTCCGATTCCTCTGAGTTGAACGTCGCGGCGTCGCTCTTGAGTCGTTCTCGGTTGAATGTATCCTTGATATTGTCTAGAACACGCAGCCAGAACGGATGTCCAGGGGCAGACGCCATCAGTGTGTTGCAGAGTGCAGCCGCGTTGGATTTCTCCAGCTGAATCGTGTGTACCAGAGGCTCCGAGCTAAGAAACAGCTCATTCTCTCGATGCAGATCGTCGAACGGCCGCAAACATTGGAAGTCGACGTAGAGGCCTCCCAACCTGATGCAAGCAGCGCGTACCGTGCCATATCTGCGAGACTCACTTTCTTGACGGCTTTGGCGACGTGCAGATACTGCGGATACAAGTGCTCGAAGAGTTGGAGATTCCGTCCAGAAGACGTACGCCCACCGTGGGCGCGTGACGCGACTCCCATCCGAGACGAGACGACGAGGACGCTCAGGACGGACAGCGAGATGAGCGCGAGGAAGACGCATCGGATACGACGAGCAGACGCCCACGTGTATGCCATAGAACTGATAGACGACGCTGTTCACGCGCTTCAGACGGTGTCATGATGCACGAAGGGATTAGCGGAGACTATGCCGGGGAATGCACAAAGGGGGCTTATATTCGAATTACCAGCATACACACAGGTGCCAGCCACTGCCGTAGTTGATCAGGATTTCGTCGGGGAGCCCAAGTTGAACTCCTCAAGCCTCCGCATCATAGGCAACGACCCGCCGTCGCTCTCGAAACTTGTGTTGGTGATCTCGATACGCTCCCGCATCTTGTCCAGCGTCTCTTTAAGCATATCACCGAACTCCTGCGCCATCTCCTCCATTTTTGCCTTGAGCTCCTGGATCTCGAGGTTCTTGGCGGCGAGAAGGCGGTCCTTGTCGTGTTTCATCTCCTCAAAGTTCACTCGAGCCAGCTCCAGCTGGTCGCGGAGCTCCGTGTTGGTGTTCTCGAGCGTGTTGACCCGATTGAGCAGCTCTTCCTGCATGCTCTTGTACTGTCGCGTCATGTCCTGTGTGATGCCGAACGTCTCCTTCCGCTCCCGCTCAAAGTCTTTCTGCAGATCAGCCACGCGCTCTTGCAGCTCTCGCTTGGACTCCAGCGTCTTGACTGAGATCTCGTGGCGCTCGGCCAGCTGCATCTGCAGCGACCTGTTCGCTGACTGGAAGAGTTTGACCTGTTCCTCCGCAGTGAGGACACCTCCATTCTCCGCACCGTCATCTGGCCATGAAGGTGCACACCGAGATTAACTCGTGTAGAGTACAGAATAAGGATGGCTCTCACCTTTCTTCTCCTTGGTTTTCTTCCCCTTCTTCTCCTTCTTGGGCCCCATCGCGACGCAGAACACGAAATGGCCGACGCGAAACGAACCACCTTCATTTGGATAAAAATAAGGCGCATTCTACAGCTTATAGCATAGCCTCACGGACGCTCCTTCCTGGACTTGATCTGCCGCTTGGGTTTGCCTAACTCGCACTGGTTCACTTGCTTCGCAAACCTCAGTGAGCAGAGACTCTCGCTTGCGGACTCCAAAGTCGGGGACAGATTCACCATCATCAGTGTTTTACCATCACCCGACAGGCTGCTCTGAAGCAGATACGTCAATTTGGAGTTGCGGAACGGGATCTACAGTGAACAGCAACAGTCAGCGAGCACAGACAGAGAGGTATCCCTACGAACCATGCAGACTTACATGGGAAGCCTTGTTTCCAATGGCGTTGAACACGTCAGCCAGACAGCTGAGGCTCTTGTTGATGGCTTGCGTCTCCTTCAATCGGTCACCGGAAACATTCGACCGTGAAGCACGTTCACTTCCAGCTAAGTCGACCAGGTTCAGCTGACCATTCAGCATGACGCCGTCCTTGTCGTTCACCCCTTGCAGGTGCAGCGTGAACACGCTGTGAGACCGCGATGACTGGGCATTCATGTCCGTACAGGCCACACTGCGCGCTCTATTTGCTCGCTCCATAAGCACTTCAACTTGATCCGTGGCTGTTACATTCGCCATGGTCAGCCCTGGAACGTACACCCCTCCTTTTGCATCTTTCTTGATGCTAAGCTTTTCGTCGGCATTGTGTTTTGTGCTGAGCAAGTCCCTTAGCGTTTCGTTGTAGATCTCTAGGAACGAAACTTTCGTGACATAGTTCCAGCCCTGCTGCTTTAATGTTTCACACTCTTGGAGGATCATTTCAATCGCCCGAGGGATAATACCACGCATTTGGCCGTTGCCACTTCCTTGCATCTGCAGAGTCAAAACAGACGAGTTCATTAGCAAATTCTGGTAAAGTACAATCTTAACAAGGTACGACAGATAACTTGCCGTGTGGGTCTTGCCGGAGCCAGTCTGTCCATAAGAAAACAGACAAACGTGGTATCCATCTAGAGAAGATTGGACAAACTCGGAAACCTGCTCAAAAACTGCGTCCTGGCCAGCAGACGGTGCGAACACCTTGTCAAAGGTGAAAGCAAAAGTATCTGGTTCTGAAGGCTTCTTCCCAGGTCGAAGCAACTTGAGACTTTCTCCATCGAAGTCACACGAGATCACTGGGGTTGTTACTTTGGGATCGCACTTATCAGAAGGAAGGAACGGGCGCGTTCTAGCAAACACTCGGACATTTCCACGTAATTCCTATCGATGAACAGAACAGTGAAATCAGTCTAGGCCTCGAGTGTACCACATCCATTGGCAAATGAAGAGCATTTACCTGGATAGTATTGTGCATCGCTCTCCTGAGCTTGTCGCCTTGTTTAATCTTCTGCTCGAGCTCCGATATGATATTGTCCTTTTGAGCGATCGATTGTACACCCTGATTTGTCAGTTCAGTAAGACGCCGGCGCAGAATGTCGGCCTCACGTTTCACTTTGCACAACTCCTCAATGTCTCCATCACGAACAGTAGAGGCCCTTGCCCGCAGAGTCTGCACTTCACTCTCCAAGCTAACCTTCTCTTCCTGCAAAGTGTCGATCTGGTTTCTGAAAATCTCCCTTTCTCTCTGGAACTTTTCTTCTAGGGTGCCAATTTGCGTGCTATGCTGCTGTTTGGAGTCCACACTAGCTGACTGAAGGCGCTTCATTTCTGCCTTTACTGCCTCCATTTGCGCATTTACAGCCACATGCTCGGTTCGAAGTTCCCGCACTTGATCCTCAAGCATTTGACGAACACCCCCCTCTACGCCTACCTTTTGTAGGTTTTCTTGGAGTTCGCTCTCTAACTGTTTCATCCGAGTACGCACTTCCTCTTCATTCTTTTCGGCCTCTTGTCGTGCTTTTACTTCAGCCTACTCAAAACACACTCATTAGCACTCACCTCATTTACTGGCATACAAAGAAGCGCACATACCTTGAGTTGGTTTCCAAGATCACGCACTACTGTAGAACTCGACGATTCCTGTCGCTCAAGGTCCCGGATGTTGGCTTGTAGCCGTTCAACCTTAGCAGCCAACTCCTTCTTGTCAGCTTCAACCTTGGTGCTTGACGTCGCGTTAAATTTTTGAATCTCAGTCAAACTCTTCACGAGATTAGAAACCTCGTTGTCCTTGCTCTGAAGCTTTTCCTTCAGCTCCGCCACCTCACCCACCGCACTGCTAACACGAGATTCCAACCCCTGATTCTTCGCTTCAAGGGTGCATTTCTCCATCTCCGACTTTGTGCGTCGTTCGCGTTCGTCGTTGAGGTTGTTAGCAGCTTCCACCGCCTTGTCCTTGTAGTTGTCCAGCTCTTTGTGAACCGAAGCGAGTTCTTCACGCGTTTTACTGAGCTGTTCCTGCAACTTCTCCAGCTCAGCCTGCTTGCGCTTGTCTTCATCGTATCCCCTCTTCTCGTAAAACTTCTCTAGCTCCTGTTTCCTTTCCTCAAAGTGTCTGGACTCGTCCTGTATGCGTGTCTCGTGGGCCTTCAGATCCAGTTTCAGCTGCTCGTTCTCTTTACGGATTTCTTCCAACTGGATTTCGAGTTTTGCTGCGTTATCCCGAAGACTTGCGTTGCTGCGAACGACTTCCTGCTCCGACGCCCGCACCCGCGCAACGCTTTTCTCTAATGCTTCCTTCTGTTGACGCAGTCGTTTCAACTCCGCCTCCGATTCGTCCTTGCTTCTCGCCGACTGCTGCAGCACAGCCATTCTGCGCTCTAGTGTCGCCTTCTCTGCTGTGAGTTTGTCGTCCATTTCCGCAGAGAATTTACCGAACTCCTGAATCTGCAACAACAACCAGTTTTTTTCGTCAGCTAACACGATTTGTCTAAACTCTAATTCATCGTCTGACTGCACCTTAGTCACAACATCCCTCACACCAGCTTTAAGTTGCTTGATATAGTTGATCTGCTCCTCCTTCCGCGCCTTGACTGCGAACTTGTTCGTTTTGTGACGGAACGCCAGCAGCTGCTCGAGTGTGGCCAGTGTCTCGGGACTGAAGCTCTCGTTGAACTTCTCCAATACGTGGACATCCAGTTCAATGGGCTCCACGGTAGCAGCCACTGCCACTCTGTTGTTTGTCAGTAGGTCTCCATTAGTGCTGGGTGTTGACAACTGGTTGATCGAGGGTCCTTTAAAGCCGAAGCGACGAAGATTGGTCGGTGGCGCAGCGATGGCTACAGTTCTAGGGATCTTCGCAGGTGGAGGACGCTCTGTGGCTACGTATGAGAGGCTTGAGGCGCCTCTGGAGCCCGTCGGTAGCTCGCCTCCCTTCCTTCGCTTGGTGCCCATTCTATCTTGAAAATTCAAAATGAACTTCGGTTGAGTGACGTGTATTCACTTGAGTGACATTTTGAAATGGGGACTTCAACTACTGTATCACTAAGGTAGATCCCAACGCCAGACTGTCGCGTCGTCCGAGCACGTGATGATCGTGCGCCCGCTCTTACTGAAACACACTTGGCGTACAGTGCTCTTACAGCTGTTGTGCGTCAACTTGCAGATTGAGCGCTCCTGCTCAGCGTCCAAGTCGAAGACGCTCACGAGTCCCTTCTTGTTGCCCACGGCCATGACCTCCAGCTGCGAGTCCAGTCCGAACTTCATGAACCACAAGTCTGCATCCTTGTAGTGGTATTCACGCAGCACTGTCACAGCATCCTTGCCCCGCGACGGGTTGGGCTTCCAGAAGATCACCTTGTTGCCAGTCGACTTGGACAGGATCAGGTCGCCCACCATGCGCACGCAGTCCACGTAGTCAGCATGCACCTTACTGGTGCAAAACGCCGGAAACTGGATGAACTTGGTGTCGAATGGACGGTCTTTCGGACGAGGCTCCGTATATGACTTCTTGATAGCAGTTTGGACGACCTCATCCTCCAGGTCCCAGATCTTGACTGTGTTGTCCATGCCAGAAGACACAAAGCACGAGCCCTTCAGGTGGATATCCAGACTCAACACGTCGTCTCGGTGGCCCATATGACCAGCAAAAATTGCAACGCACACACCCGTGAGCGTGTTCCACAGACGAATCGACTCGTCCTTGCCAGCCGAGAACAGCAAACTCGGGTCGACCGGATGGAATTTGAGCTCGTTCACCGCGTTACCGTGTCCCGATAGCACAATAACCACTGACTGCGTGATGCAGTTGATGACCTTGATGTGACCACGGAATCCCGCAGTCGCCAGTAGTGGAGATCCCGTGAGTACGTCCACCGTCCACGCAGCTGTGAAGTACTGCTCCTCCTGGTCACCATCGCAATACACCTGGATCACATCGAGCCCACCATTCTCGAGACATTCGTAGACTGTCAGCTGCCCAATGCACACAACGTCAATGATAAATAACTAAGAAGACACCATCCATTGTTCTCCCAATTCGTACTCGGTTGCCGCCAGCGACTGCAAACATGCGCTCGTATATGGGTAGGACGTTGCAGAAAGTGACGCAGTAGAGCGCGTTCCCGTGGTCCTCTCGGGCGTAAGCTGCGCAGTGAAAGCACACAACAACAGCAGCAGTGCGTCAACAAAAATCAACCAGAGCGCGCCACCCAGTCAATTGCGATTTCCACGTCATTGTGGCCAATTACGTACAGGAAAACTTGTATGCTTTCTTACGTAGACGCGGGAGCAGCGATGTCGGCGCAATGTCGGCGACGTCCGCCACGACGCTGTCTACGGCCATAGGCTCACTTAACACCGGGGGCTCTTTGGTCTCGCTCATGCCTTGCGCTTTAAACTGTATAAAAAACTTTTTTTTAAAAAAGTAGTTCTACGTGTAATAAAATATACTAGACTCAAATCACTTTAGACGGGATTTGAAAAGGCACCAACCAAAATGGTTAACCCTTTCATAAAAGCACAAGGATAAACCCCTGGGACGAACCAAATGGGTAAGATGTTACGCTTTCGCGTAGCCAAATTGCACCTAGCTGATCATTGCAGGAATCGCCACAAGGAACGAGACGTCATTCGTATACGAAGGGGCGTACACATGTTCAATACGTCCGATGCTGCTGCGACCGCTGTATGGATGTGTTGGGGCGCTCCGATGATCCGTCGGTGGGCTGGACCACCCTTTCCAGGTTACTTCGAAGAGGTCTTGGCGTACAGGGCGACCGTCCTGGCGAGCCGTGGGGTTGTGCGGTTGCGTGGAAGTCTTTACTATACCGTCGGATAATAAACCTAGACTTGATCGAGCTCAGGTATAGCGGCTGGATCTGGACCCGGGGCCGGTTGGTTTGCCTAGTGGAGGGGTGTTCCTTCCGTTGCTTGCTGCGTCCGATAGCGGGGGCATGAGTGTTGAGAGTCGATAGACCTTCGGGCCAAGCAATAAAGTCCCATAGATCCGATTTGCACTTGCGGTAGATCACTAGAGGCTAAGCTGGCCAATATTTTCTCCAGTCTTATACCTTACAGCTAGACTAGATCGTCTGCGACTTACACTGGGAATACTTTCAGAAAAAAGAAGTTATTTTTCTAAGTATCTTCACCTAGAAGTTTTTGTGGAACGAGCGATAGAAAGTCAGTGATTGAAGGAGGTGAATTGATCTCGTGGTAATTGAAAGAAAGTGAATCAGTAAATTATGGTAGGAAAGCAAGCATTCTGCAATTTCGCGATGCCTAGTAAAAAGACCGCAAAAATGACAAAAAAGGAGTTTATGGCGATAGCCATCGCTATGCTTTCGAACGATAGTAATCTCAAGGGTTTGTGGTTACCAGAATCTGTGGCCAAGGTGGTGAAGGCTCATGTCGTGAGGTGTGGTGCTCGAAGCGACAACAAAATAAAAGCCGTGTTGTCCAAGATGTTATACGCGCTTCGAGCGAAAACCAATCGTGAGGTAACACGTAAGACGTTAGTGGCGGCAGGTCTATCCGTGGCTACAGAGTCTCCAAGCGAGCAACCGGTGTATTCTGTGAAGGAAATTGTCGCTCACGACTACACTAAGGACGGATGCGTGGCAACAGTGCGTTGGGCGGATACGTGTGAGCCAAACAGTCATGACCAGTGCTAACTCAACCGCAAGTTGAGAGTACTTAATCTCGATTGCTCTCGGTATAAGCGTCCGAACTAGCTTGATACAGTACTTTTGTTGATTGCTAGCGATGACACCCACTGGAATGATAATACTACTTTTTTCCTTTGTATGACCATCGACACCAGTTTTCCAGTTGATTTCCAGATTGTTTTCTGTTGGCCACATTGTAACGGGGTTACACGGGTTTACACCTGGTGTGTTCCACACATGGATACACTTTGTGTAAGGTACATATTTGATGTACGGACACTCGAGGGAGTGTGTGTGGCTGAGAGCCACACGTTATGCATTTGAAGTAGGATTTTACTTGGTTTTACTATGTTAGATAGTTAAACACATACATTTACCCCCTAGGCGGCTAGCCGCAATAAAAGATAAATAAACAGTTTGGATTTGGAACACTAAGAGTAAAGTCCTTTTATTAAGGTCGTAGTTAGTAGGTGCCTTCGGATATTAAGGCCTATTAACCCTTAATAAGGTGTGTGTTAATCCTTAACTCGTTGAGTTAACCGTCTTCCTCTGACGCTAAGCTACGGCAGCCCCGCTGCACTTGGTAGCACTTGTAGTCAATCCTGCGACTGAGTCTTTTGACTGATCCCTCTGAGAGGATGGAACACGCTGTGTTCGCGAGCTTGCCGCCTGGCCAGCAAGAGACGCTTAAAAAGCTTATGTCTCTGTTGGGCCCCGAGGGCATTGCTCATCTTGCTTCGCAAGGGCCAGAGGCGGTATCCGCCAGACTGGAGGCTTTTGCAAGCTACGAGAAGGCGCTCTTAGAGCATGTACAAGAGCGCGTGAGCGCAACGGCGTCCGCCGCATCGTCCGCGGCCGCGTCGTCGACGCACGAGTGGTCTAATAGACCGAAACCGCTCATGGTGAGCGTGAAGACCTTCGAGGGGAAGGAAGGGGAGAACCTCCTTCTCTGGACCCGAGAGGTCGAGATGGCCATGGGATCGGCCCTGCTCCAGACTGAGCAACAGCGTGTAGCGCTGGCGATCTCGAAGCTCGGTGGCCGAGCTCAAGAATGGGCACTAACGTGCGGCACGTCTGTGGACGCTGCTTTCCCGACCTGGGATCAGCTGAAACAGCAACTAGTGCGCGTGTTCGCGCCGCCTAACCAGGCGTACCGTATACGGTCGAAATTCCTTGCTACCCGCCAGGGTAAAAAGGAGTTGCTGGACTATGTCCAAGAGTTGAGAACTCTGATCGCCGGTATGGCGTCGAGCCCTCTCCCCGAGGCGGTCACGGTGACCGTGTTTATGGAGGGCCTGCGCACGGGCGCTGCCCGAACGGAAGTTTTCCGTGTTCACCCTGCCTCATTTGAGGAGGCCGTGAACGTGGCATTGAATGCCGACTACAACTTCCAGTCTGCGAGACACGGTTCGAGCGCTGGTAGCGTGAGCTCTTCGAGCGGTCCTGAACCGATGGACCTCAGCCACGCTGAAGACGAGGCTGACCTCTATGCTGCTGAGCAGCGCTTCAGCATCCGTCGATGCTACACGTGCGGGAGCACCCGCCACTTGAGGCCTAGTTGCCCGTTGCGCAACAAGGCCCAGGCTCCATCGAGCCGAAGCACCGCTTCGAACCCTCAACCAGGGTCGTCGCGGGGAAACGACGGAACCCAGTAGGCGCGGGGCGCCCTACTGGGGAGGAACTGAGTTCTGTTGGGCCTCTGGGAGGCAGGAGAGAACGGGACTCAGCCCCGCAGAGAGCTAAGCTCTCTAACTCACGTAGTGAGTGCAAGCCCGGCTTGTTAGTCGTTCAAGCGAACGTGAAGGGCTTCGACAAGCCGTGGAGAGTCTTGATAGACTCGGGAGCGTCCGGCAACTATGTCCGGCGCTCCACTGTCGATGGTTTTAAACCATATGTGGAGGCTCTACAAGAGCCTCGAAGAGATAAGATCTCTGTCCGTCTTGCGACGGGGACACTAGTGACTGTGTCGAAGGTCTCTATTGACCTGAACGTGAAGTTCTTAGACTTCGATAGCGTGGAACGCTGCTTGGTCTTAGACCTGGATGAGAGGTATGACCTCATCCTTGGCATGGCGTGGCTCGAGAGCCACGAGCCATGGATCGACTGGAAGTCGAAGACGTTGGGCGCTACGCGCCCGTCTCCTAGTGGAGCATTGGCGAGTCATGAACCCACCTCTGCTCGGAGACAGAAGCGCTATTGGCGCGAGCACGAGACCGAATCGGTCATGGTGCTGGACATTGGTATGTCAGAGATAGTGAGCAACGAAGTTGCTGTTTGCCGTGAGTGTGACTCACAGGGCGTGCGCGGGGTGGCGCGTTATCCGCCGAGCGGTGTTTGTGGGGTCGCTGACCCGCCGCTGTGTCCTAAGGACAAATGTGTAACGGCACGTACTCCGTTGAGCGGTGCTCGTAGGGTCGCTGACCCGCCGCTGTGTCCTAAGGACAATTGTGTAACGGCACGTACTCCGTTGAGCGGTGCTCGTAGGGTCGCTGACCCGCCGCTGAGTGTCTCGAATGACACTGTTCCCTCTCCGAGGAGCCATAGTGCGTTGGCACCTCGGCAGCGCGACGGTGATGTCGCCCTGCAGCCCTCATCCGGCCGTGCTCGGGCGAGGAGGGAGAGGAGGAAGAGACGCAGAGCGTCTGTGACGTCTATGACGTCGGACGAGGTGTCCAGCGTGTTGAGCGGTGAGGCTCCACGCGACTGCAGTGAGCAGTTGTACACACTCGTGAATGGAGTGACAGGGGATGTCGACGGTGACATAAGTCTCGAGCGACTCCCGTCGGTTGATGCTCTGTTAGAGCTGGACGAGATGTCCGTCGCCGAGTTTGGCGAGGCCTTAAAGGCCGGCGAGCTTGCCGAGGTGGTCATGATACGACCCGAGGAGGAGTTAAACTCCTCGTCCGTCGTGGACGAAGCTGTCCTTGAGGACACGAAGCGAGCGCTAAGCGCTAGGAGTGGATCTTCGATCCTCAAGGATCCCTCGGATCCGTTTTATCCTTTGATCAAGGAATACCACGATGTGGTGTCGAAGGACCCGCCGTCAGGGTTGCCTCCGGATCGAGGCGTACGTCATGAGATTGACTTGGTTCCAGGAACCAAATACTGCGTAACACGGCAGTGGCCCTTACCAAGGGAGCAATGTGACGTCATCGACGCGTTCTTCCGTGCAAAGCACGAAGCCGGCTTGGTGCGTGAGAGCAAGTCTCCGCACTCGACACCCACGTTCTGTGTCAGAAAGCCTAATGGCAAGTGGCGCATAGTGCATGCTTTCAATAAGCTGAATGCAGCCACCATTCCGGCGCAGACGCCGATTCCTCGTAAGGATGTTCTTCAGAACAATATGGTGGGATGTACGTTGTACAGTGCACTCGACTTGGTCGACGGGTATTATCAGCTGCTCATGAGAGCTAGCGATATACCCCTCACGGCTGTGAGTACTCCGAGCGGCATGCTCTGGGAGTGGTTGGTGATGCCCCAAGGGCTGTCGAACGCGCCTGCGACGTTCAATCGTCTAGTGACGCAGTTGTTCAGGCCCCATCGGGCGTACGCTCAGACGTACTTCGACGACATCTTCGTCCATAGTCGTGCGGAGCACGGGAGGTCTGATGTGGAGAACCACCTTGACCATTTGCGAGCGGTGCTCGAGTGCATGCGCACGAATAAGTTATATGCCAACTTGGATAAATGCGTCTTTGGCGCGGAGGAAATTCCATTCCTCGGATGCTTCATTGGGAAGCGAGGCCTTAGGGCAGATCCTGCCAAGGTTAAGGCCATTGTGGACTGGCCGGTTCCATCGAACCCGAAAGACTTGCGTAAGTGGCTTGGCTTAGCCAATTACTTGCACAAGTACAGCGAGAACTACGCTGATATGGCTCGGCCATTGTCCAATCTCCTTAAGAAGGATGCACCCTGGTGCTGGGAAGTCGTTCACGACGAAGCCTTCAAGGCTGTTAAGGAGAGTCTCCTTCACGCGCCCATCTTGGCGCTTACGGACCCGGATCGTCCGTTTAGCGTCGTCTGCGACGCCTCCGATTTTGCAATCGGTTGTGCTTTATTACAAGCAGACGCCGAAGGGCGTGAGCGCGTTATCGCGTTTGAATCTCGCCAGCTTAAAGCTGCTGAGAAGAACTATCCAGTTCATGACAAAGAGCTACTTGCAATGAAGTATGCTCTAGTCAAATTTAGAGTACATTTACTCGGCTCTAAGCCCTTTGTGATCTATACAGATCATGCGTCTTTACGCACTGCGACTCAGTCGCCTCACCTCTCACAGAGAATGGCAAGATGGCTTTCATTCTTTGCCGAGTATAACTTCGAGGTGAAGTATAAGCCGGGACGGCTAAACGTAGTGGCCGATGCGCTATCGCGCAGGCCGGACTACGAGTTGACTCATGTCACTACTGTGACGTCGTCGGTCCCCGACCTTATACGGAGGGCATACGCCCAAGACGACACATGTGTAGCTATGCTACGCGCTCTTGGGAGCGAAGAGTTCAAAGACTCTGACAAGGAATTGTCACCGCGCTTACGCGCGAGGCTGCAGCGTTATACGCTTGATCATGGCCTGCTGTACTACAGCACTGACCCTGAGGACACTCCTCGAGTGGTCGTCCCTCATGATGAGGATCTTAAGTATCGCATCCTCTATGAGGTGCATGATACGCCTGTCGGTGGACATCTTGGTCGTGAAAAGACCTATAGCTCGGTGAGCAAGATGTACTGGTGGCCCAAGATGTACAAGTGGGCAAGCACCTATGTGCGTACATGCGAGACATGCCAACGGACCAAGTCCGCGCCGCATGCGGCTGCGCCGTTGGCGAGTTTGCCAGTCCCTTCGGGATGTTGGCAGTCCATTAGTATGGACTTTGTGTTTGGCCTTCCTAAGGATAAGGCGGGCAACACGGGTGTCGTGGTCTTTGTTGACCGACTGAGCAAGATGGCTCATCTTTCGGCTGTGCCGGACACCGTTGACGGTGAGGATACAGCGAAGCTGTTCTTAGACAGAGTCTTTCGCCAACATGGCTTGCCTGAGGCAATTGTCTCTGATCGAGACCCTCGCTTTACAGCGAAGTTCTGGACGTCCTTGTTCAGGGTGCTTGGCACCAAGTTGGACATGTCCACGGCGGACCATCCGCAGACCGATGGTCAAACTGAACGCGTGAATCGCGTTGTGGAGGATATCCTCCGAAGCGTCTGCGCTGAAGCGCCACGACGCTGGAGCGAGATGCTCCCCCTTGTTGAGTTCGCTATGAACAATGCGGTGCATGCCTCGACAGGCTTCACCCCGTTCTATGTGAACGGTTTGGTCGACCCTCGCGTCCCTCTTACGCCGCCACGGTGTGGCTCTGGGCTTGATGGGGGAGGTTTAGCCGATCGGCTTGCTGATGTCAGCCCAGTTGCGGTTCGCAAACAAGTCGATGACTTTGTCTCTTTGAGACTGAGCGTCATGCGCCAGGTGCGCGACGCGATGGCTGAAAGCCAGGATCTCCAAAAGGAGTATGCAGATGCCAAAGGCAGGAAGAACATGGAGAGGTTTGAGATTGGAGATCTCGTTTTATTAAACGCTAAAAACCTACCTACACATGCAGTGTCTGCGGTCTTTAAGACCAAGTTGAGACCTAGGTTCATTGGACCGTTCAAGGTCGTGGCCAAGAAGGGCCTGGCGTACACGCTCAATCTTCCGAAGAAGATGCGTACGCACCCGGTATTTTATGTGGGCTTGCTTAAGCCATACCGGGACCCTGCTCGGGTGAGCCCTGAGGCGCTAGCGCCGGGTCGGACAAGGGCTGCGAAGCAGCGAGAGGCTGCGAGGCAGCAGGAGGCTGCGGGGCAGCAGGGTGCGGAGGCACAGCACCAGAGTCCGCGGGCGCAAGATACTGCGGAGCAGCAGGACGCTGCAGAGCAGCAGGGTGCGGAGGCACAGGAAGCTGCAAGGCAGCAGGGTGCGGAGGCACAGGAGGCTGCAAGGCCGCAGGCGGTAGAGCCATCGGCGGTGGCATTGCCACGGGACGAGAGCCGTACGGCTGCATCCGTACCAAGAGGTCGAGTTGACCCTGCAGCTGAGCAATCTGGCGCTCAAGGTCTACGACCCGCTGCTGCGTCGCCCGAGGCGACTCCAGCCAGTCGAGGCGACGCTCGACCTCCTCGAGGCTATTCGCTAGGCGATGTGAGGAGCGATCGACGTCCGCGACGTAGTCGCTCACCGAGCGGACGCGGCTCTGTAAGGAGAGGAAGTCCACAAAGCTCGCAGCGCGAGAGTCCAGCGGCCGCTCGGCCTCCCCCTGCTCTGCTCGATGAGCATGGGAATCTCCACTACCATGTGGAGCGCCTGATGGCGCGGCGCAGGCGCCAGGGTCATAACCAGTATCTGGTAAAGTGGAGAGGGTATCCTCATTCCCAGAACTCATGGGAGTTCGAGGTTCCACTTCGGCAAGATTGCCCTGACGTCGTGGACGCTTACGATCGGCGTCACCCGGTGACGGAGCGCCCGCAGGGCGCGCGACGGAGTCGCCGGGCGCGCCGCGCTTCCCACTACTAGAGTGGGGTGACGACAGGTCACGAGCTGAGCTCAGGCTCTGACCAGTGGCTGTGCCAGCCGACCCATGGCTATGGGTAGGGCTGCTCACAGCGGGAGCAGGAGGCCGGGGTGCCTCGTAGCGTGAGGGACGTTGTCCCGGTACACGCCGTTTTGCTTGTCGCTTCGCGAAGTCGAGGCGTAAGCGCCGCTCTAAGCGGATATCAGTTTCCGAGAAACTAGCTCGGAGAGCATCATAGGAGTGGAGCCGTCGGGCTAGCTCCACCCAGTTCTGAAACTGCGCTTCGTAAGCGGCCATCGTTTCACCCTCTGAGAGGACCACCGGCACTGTCCGCATGGCCGGCACGGCCTCACCGTTGAGCTGCTGACGCAGGCGCTCACGGTACTCCGAAGGAGTTGTGACTTGTGGAGTCAAGAAGCGCTCGCGGAGCGATTGTCGCTGGGCGACTTCTTCTGGCGTACCGGGTGCAGGCCCACACGTATAAGTGTCCAAGAGCTGCGAGGCAGCGCGCCGAACGACCTCGGCAGGGGAGGAACGGTCAAAACCGTAGTCGCGACGCGACGTGCCCACAATGGGGCGGGCTACAGGTCTGTTAGACCGTGCGCGCGATGCAGCTTCAAGCTGCCGGCTTTGAGCCCCGTCCAGGTCGTTGGAGACCACACCTGGCTCAGGGAGCTCGTCCTCGTACCTCGAGGAGAGCGGGGGCGCATTGCGCAGGGCGTTCGCCGAACCATCACGGTTCGGGAACGGATTAGGCGTATGCAGCTCGCGAGAGCGCGGCGCCGGGCTTGAAGGCCTCTGAGAGGCAGCCTCCTGGCGTGTAGGAGGTTCCTCGTCATCGTCTGGGACGATCTCGCCTTGCTCAAGCTCGTCGAGCCAGGCGTCTTGACGCGCACGTGGTGTTGGTGGCTCAGGAGAGCATGGAGCGTCGCTCTCACCCGGATGTTGGCTCGCGGAGCCGGAGCCATGCAGACGTCGATGCTCACGGTGGTACTGCTGTCCACTGAGCCGCTGCGGAGCAGCCTCCCTGTCGTTGCGATGGCCTGGGGCCTGTGGGGAGCGTGGGCTGCTGTGCGCTGAAGCGCTGTCACCATGTGACGTTGGACTTTGGTCGGGTGACCTCGGAGGCGATGTAATGGCCGACGGCCCGCGCGTGAGGTTGAGCATTTAGAATGCAGTTTCGATAATGGGCTCTGGGAGCCGAAGTTCTTTGAACTTGTGATGAGGTAAAGTGACCTCTAACGTCTTGAGAAGACTATCGTCTTGAGAGGAAAAGACCTCACTGAGAAAGTGTCGTGGACACGGGTGTCCACATCTTGGTGGGGGGTGGTGTAACGGGGTTACACGGGTTTACACCTGGTGTGTTCCACACATGGATACACTTTGTGTAAGGTACATATTTGATGTACGGACACTCGAGGGAGTGTGTGTGGCTGAGAGCCACACGTTATGCATTTGAAGTAGGATTTTACTTGGTTTTACTATGTTAGATAGTTAAACACATACATTTACCCCCTAGGCGGCTAGCCGCAATAAAAGATAAATAAACAGTTTGGATTTGGAACACTAAGAGTAAAGTCCTTTTATTAAGGTCGTAGTTAGTAGGTGCCTTCGGATATTAAGGCCTATTAACCCTTAATAAGGTGTGTGTTAATCCTTAACTCGTTGAGTTAACCGTCTTCCTCTGACGCTAAGCTACGGCAGCCCCGCTGCACACATTGTAGCAGGAATAGCATCCCCCGCTTGAGTTACGAGCTGTATGTTTACAAAATCTGGTACACATGGAAGGTCAATCACGGCACCACACTCGACCGAGATAGTGGCTATGTACTGAAGTACTGTTTCGGTATCATTTGCATCATTCCAGGCCAGCGGTATTAACTTGCATATTGTTCCATTAGCTACGCCCCACTCCACGTTGCCATTTCCGTTATCAAGCACTTGAGCACGTCCACCTTTCACGAAGTAACCAAACAAGTTTGGATAGTCTTTTTGCCTTGTAAAGTAGTCCCAATAATGCCGGCGGAACGTTAGGAATAGGTTTTTTCCACCGAAATACCACCGTATTCGTTCGGAGGGCAAGTAAGCGAGCAGCACATGCTGTTAAAGCCGCTTTGTCAACGTTACTAGTAACCAACACAGTGGTTTCATCCATCCAGCCTGGGTCCCCTTAGACGTCTTGAGCTGTAAGTTCATTCGTGACAGCATCCACTACTAAATCATTGAGGAGCTCAAAATCCTGACCAGAGTTTGGGCTTCCAGGGTATGTTGGCGGTAGTTTCCGAAACTGGTCCAGTATGCGTTGCTGAGTGGGACAGCCGTGCGCTCGTTGTTGTGACTTCAGAAAAAATACTCGAAAGCGCCTGAAAAGATCTCGTGCATGAATTATGTCGGCACTCGCGTTCAGCTTGTACATTGCTTTACACAATGGCGTTCCCATGAGAGACTCTAATTGTAGAAAATCTCCAGACTATAAAACATTAAGCGTATTAGCACATGAAGTTAAATCACTAAAAAAACATGACGCACCCATAACACTGATTTACCCCCAAACGGAAGATCAGGATTGTACAATAGTCGCAATCGTTTGTCCATCTTTACTGAAAATTCACCCCCAAGCATAGATATTTCATCTGTTACAACAAGGCCCACAGTATTGTCGAAAACGAGACGTAGTTCAGCCAGTTTTGCTGCAGAAATATGGTCTCGTTCGCGACCAACTTTGAAAGCAGCGTGACAAGTTTGACCCCCTGGAAATTGGCATGCAGCAGCTCCAGTCGGACAAGTTATTACGGTCTTCAGACGTCGTTTAAGCAGTTCCTCTTGAAGCTTGTGAATAACAAGCGATTTCCCAGTGCCTGCTCCTCCATGCATTAGTGTAAGGGTTTGTCCAGGTTTTGGTTTGTCCAAGTTTGTTAAGATCCAATCAATGACTTCTTGCTGCTCATGTGACGCTATCGGTAGGTCTTCTGCCGTTAGTGGCACAGAATTTGTCAGTGGGTCCGCGACTCCATCGGTTTCTGCTTGTCGAAATGAATCAACAGTATCTGGACGCGAGACTTGATTTTGTAACGACATTTTTTGAATCCGCTGTGCGATCGTTTGTAAGCTTATTTGAGGGTGTCCGAGTGCTTCATCTCGATACACACACTTCTGCAACGATGACACAAACATCGCTCCATTTCCAGCACCACCTTCCTCTTCTCCACTTTCGTCAATGAATGTTGGTGCCAAATCGTACGGTCTGATTCGGCCTGGGTGTGTTTCATCTTGTGTCCATGTTGCATGTCTGTATCTCCCTCAATATTGCGATTCAGAGGCCCTCGTTCGGCCACAAGGCACAACCGACCCTGCGCTATCAGCTGCGCCCATCTCCAAGCGAATTTTGTCGGGAGCTCGGAATTGACTGAAACGGCTACAGCGCGCTTCTCGAGTGCTACTAAATGTTGGTGCCAAATCGTACGGTCTGATTCGGCCTGGGTGTGTTTCATCTTGTGTCCATGTTCCATGTCTGTATCTCCGTCAATATTGCGATTCAGAGGCTCTCGTTCGGCCACGAGGCACAACCGACCCTGCGCTATCAGCTGCGCCCATCTCCAAGCGAATTTTGTCGGGAGCTCGGAATTGACTGAAACGGCTACAGCGCGCTTCTCGAGTGCTACTAAATGTTGGTGCCAAATCGTACGGTCTGATTCGGCCTGGGTGTGTTTCATCTTGTGTCCATGTTGCATGTCTGTATCTCCCTCAATATTGCGATTCAGAGGCCCTCGTTCGGCCACAAGGCACAACCGACCCTGCGCTATCAGCTGCGCCCATCTCCAAGCGAATTTTGTCGGGAGCTCGGAATTGACTGAAACGGCTACAGCGCGCTTCTCGAGTGCTACTAAATGTTGGTGCCAAATCGTACGGTCTGATTCGGCCTGGGTGTGTTTCATCTTGTGTCCATGTTCCATGTCTGTATCTCCGTCAATATTGCGATTCAGAGGCTCTCGTTCGGCCACGAGGCACAACCGACCCTGCGCTATCAGCTGCGCCCATCTCCAAGCGAATTTTGTTGGGAGCTCGGAATTGACTGAAACGGCTACAGCGCGCTTCTCGAGTGCTACTAAATGTTGGTGCCAAATCGTACGGTCTGATTCGGCCTGGGTGTGTTTCATCTTGTGTCCATGTTCCATGTCTGTATCTCCGTCAATATTGCGATTCAGAGGCCCTCGTTCGGCCACAAGGCACAACCGACCCTGCGCTATCAGCTGCGCCCATCTCCAAGCGAATTTTGTCGGGAGCTCGGAATTGACTGAAACGGCTACAGCGCGCTTCTCGAGTGCTACTAAATGTTGGTGCCAAATCGTACGGTCTGATTCGGCCTGTGTGGGTTTCATCTTGTGTCCATGTTGCATGTCTGTATCTCCGTCAATTTTGCGATTCAGAGGCTCTCGTTCGGCCACGAGGCACAACCGACCCTGCGCTATCAACTGCGCCCATCTCCAAGCGAATTTTGTCGGGAGCTCGGAATTGACTGAAACGGCTACAGCGCGCTTCTCGAGTGCTACTAAATGTTGGTGCCAAATCGTACGGTCTGATTCGGCCTGGGTGTGTTTCATCTTGTGTCCATGTTCCATGTCTGTATCTCCGTCAATATTGCGATTCAGAGGCCCTCGTTCGGCCACGAGGCACAACCGACCCTGCGCTATCAGCTGCGCCCATCTCCAAGCGAATTTTGTCGGGAGCTCGGAATTGACTGAAACGGCTACAGCGCGCTTCTCGAGTGCTACTAAATGTTGGTGCCAAATCGTACGGTCTGATTCGGCCTGGGTGTGTTTCATCTTGTGTCCATGTTGCATGTCTGTATCTCCCTCAATATTGCGATTCAGAGGCCCTCGTTCGGCCACAAGGCACAACCGACCCTGCGCTATCAGCTGCGCCCATCTCCAAGCGAATTTTGTCGGGAGCTCGGAATTGACTGAAACGGCTACAGCGCGCTTCTCGAGTGCTACTAAATGTTGGTGCCAAATCGTACGGTCTGATTCGGCCTGGGTGTGTTTCATCTTGTGTCCATGTTCCATGTCTGTATCTCCGTCAATATTGCGATTCAGAGGCTCTCGTTCGGCCACAAGGCACAACCGACCCTGCGCTATCAACTGCGCCCATCTCCAAGCGAATTTTGTCGGGAGCTCGGAATTGACTGAAACGGCTACAGCGCGCTTCTCGAGTGCTACTAAATGTTGGTGCCAAATCGTACGGTCTGATTCGGCCTGGGTGTGTTTCATCTTGTGTCCATGTTCCATGTCTGTATCTCCGTCAATATTGCGATTCAGAGGCTCTCGTTCGGCCACGAGGCACAACCGACCCTGCGCTATCAGCTGCGCCCATCTCCAAGCGAATTTTGTCGGGAGCTCGGAATTGACTGAAACGGCTACAGCGCGCTTCTCGAGTGCTACTAAATGTTGGTGCCAAATCGTACGGTCTGATTCGGCCTGGGTGTGTTTCATCTTGTGTCCATGTTCCATGTCTGTATCTCCGTCAATATTGCGATTCAGAGGCCCTCGTTCGGCCACAAGGCACAACCGACCCTGCGCTATCAGCTGCGCCCATCTCCAAGCGAATTTTGTCGGGAGCTCGGAATTGACTGAAACGGCTACAGCGCGCTTCTCGAGTGCTACTAAATGTTGGTGCCAAATCGTACGGTCTGATTCGGCCTGGGTGTGTTTCATCTTGTGTCCATGTTCCATGTCTGTATCTCCGTCAATATTGCGATTCAGAGGCTCTCGTTCGGCCACAAGGCACAACCGACCCTGCGCTATCAACTGCGCCCATCTCCAAGCGAATTTTGTCGGGAGCTCGGAATTGACTGAAACGGCTACAGCGCGCTTCTCGAGTGCTACTAAATGTTGGTGCCAAATCGTACGGTCTGATTCGGCCTGGGTGTGTTTCATCTTGTGTCCATGTTCCATGTCTGTATCTCCGTCAATATTGCGATTCAGAGGCTCTCGTTCGGCCACGAGGCACAACCGACCCTGCGCTATCAGCTGCGCCCATCTCCAAGCGAATTTTGTCGGGAGCTCGGAATTGACTGAAACGGCTACAGCGCGCTTCTCGAGTGCTACTAAATGTTGGTGCCAAATCGTACGGTCTGATTCGGCCTGGGTGTGTTTCATCTTGTGTCCATGTTCCATGTCTGTATCTCCGGCTCTCATTCGGCCACGAGGCACAACCGACCCTGCGCTATCGGCTGCGCCCATCTACAAACGAATTTTGTCGGGAGCTCGGAATTGACTGAAACGGCTACAGCGCGCTTCTCGAGTGCTACTAAATGTTGGTGCCAAATCGTACGGTCTGATTCGGCCTGGGTGTGTTTCATCTTGTGTCCATGTTGCATGTCTGTATCTCCGTCAATATTGCGATTCAGAGGCTCTCGTTCGGCCACAAGGCACAACCGACCCTGCGCTATCAGCTGCGCCCATCTCCAAGCGAATTTTGTCGGGAGCTCGGAATTGACTGAAACGGCTACAGCGCGCTTCTCGAGTGCTACTAAATGTTGGTGCCAAATCGTACGGTCTGATTCGGCCTGGGTGTGTTTCATCTTGTGTCCATGTTCCATGTCTGTATCTCCGTCAATATTGCGATTCAGAGGCCCTCGTTCGGCCACAAGGCACAACCGACCCTGCGCTATCAGCTGCGCCCATCTCCAAGCGAATTTTGTCGGGAGCTCGGAATTGACTGAAACGGCTACAGCGCGCTTCTCGAGTGCTACTAAATGTTGGTGCCAAATCGTACGGTCTGATTCGGCCTGGGTGTGTTTCATCTTGTGTCCATGTTCCATGTCTGTATCTCCGTCAATATTGCGATTCAGAGGCTCTCGTTCGGCCACGAGGCACAACCGACCCTGCGCTATCAGCTGCGTCCATCTACAAGCGAATTTTGTCGGGAGCTCGGAATTGACTGAAACGGCTACAGCGCGCTTCTCGAGTGCTACTAAATGTTGGTGCCAAATCGTACGGTCTGATTCTGCCTGGGTGTGTTTCATCTTGTGTCCATGTTCCATGTCTGTATCTCCGTCAATATTGCGATTCAGAGGCTCTCGTTCGGCCACGAGGCACAACCGACCCTGCGCTATCAGCTGCGCCCATCTACAAGCGAATTTTGTCGGGAGCTCGGAATTGACTGAAACGGCTACAGCGCGCTTCTCGAGTGCTACTAAATGTTGGTACCAAATCGTACGGTCTGATTCGGCCTGGGTGTGTTTCATCTTGTGTCCATGTTCCATGTCTGTATCTCCGTCAATATTGCGATTCAGAGGCTCTCGTTCGGCCACGAGGCACAACCGACCCTGCGCTATCAGCTGCGTCCATCTACAAGCGAATTTTGTCGGGAGCTCGGAATTGACTGAAACGGCTACAGCGCGCTTCTCGAGTGCTACTAAATGTTGGTGCCAAATCGTACGGTCTGATTCTGCCTGGGTGTGTTTCATCTTGTGTCCATGTTCCATGTCTGTATCTCCGTCAATATTGCGATTCAGAGGCTCTCGTTCGGCCACGAGGCACAACCGACCCTGCGCTATCAGCTGCGCCCATCTACAAGCGAATTTTGTCGGGAGCTCGGAATTGACTGAAACGGCTACAGCGCGCTTCTCGAGTGCTACTAAATGTTGGTACCAAATCGTACGGTCTGATTCGGCCTGGGTGTGTTTCATCTTGTGTCCATGTTCGATGTCTGTATCTCCGTCAATATTGCGATTCAGAGGCTCTCGTTCGGCCACGAGGCACAACCGACCCTGCGCTATCAGCTGCGCCCATCTCCAAGCGAATTTTGTCGGGAGCTCGGAATTGACTGAAACGGCTACAGCGCGCTTCTCGAGTGCTACTAAATGTTGGTACCAAATCGTACGGTCTGATTCGGCCTGGGTGTGTTTCATCTTGTGTCCATGTTGCATGTCTGTATCTCCGTCAATATTGTGATTCAGAGGCTCTCGTTCGGCCACGAGGCGCAACCGACCCTGCGCTATCAGCTGCGCCCATCTCCAAGCGAATTTTGTCGGGAGCTCGGAATTGACTAAAACTGTAACAGGGTTACACGTACAAGTGGTTACACCACTTGTAACTCTAACAGTTGCGCTAACTGTTAGAGGTTGGAAACGGACCTCAGGCCTTGGTGTGTGGAGCACACCAATGGATACATGGGCGGGCCATATCATTGGATGGCTCGCGTGCATTTACGCATGTTATTGGTAGAAAGTGACGTATTTCTACCAATCAGTGCTCTTAGGATAAATCAGAATTCTGTCAACCACACATTGACAGAACCTTTAGAAACAGATAGCAATCAGATTTAGGAGGTCCATAATTGGCTTGTGCCAAATTCAATAACAGTTCTCATTTTACGGTATTTGCAGTATAAATATTGTTATATTTGATTTAATTATATTTACGGACGTAAGTATAATTAAATTAAGTCTAATTAATTGCACGCTTCCTCATACACGTAAGCGCACGTGTACGCCACCTAATAGGCCTTAGTAGACCTATTACACCTGGTAGCACTTTGTAGTCCGTCCCACGACCGACTGCTGTTTGTTCGTATGGAGTCATACGAACGCGGGGTAGAGAACTCCCCCATGGATGAGGGGTCCACGGGGACCCCACACCAGTCCGTGACGCGCACGGACTGCCCCCACCTGTCGGATCCAGAGTGGGAGGCGCTCCAACGACTCTCACGAGTCATTGGTGAGGCAGCGGTAGCGGCGATGCTTCGCACGCTATCGCCGACAGAGCAACATGGTGTTGCTCTGGGGTACATTGTTAAGGAGCAACGAGATGTTGCTGCCTCGGTGGCTTCCCCGAAGCCACGCGTGGAGTCGTTGAAACTCCACGTGAGTACCTATGCGGGGAAGGAGGACGAGACCCTCCTTCGTTGGCTTGTCGAACTCGACACAGCCGTTGCGGCTCGACGTATCGTCGACCCGATGTCGAAGGTTGCGTTCGCCATGTCATGCTTGGGCGGACGCGCGAGGAGTTGGGCCTATGGGCGCCGACTCTCGGATCCTACGTGCTTCGGCACGTACGAAGGTTTTAAGGAGGAGCTCAAGCTCGCGTTTGAGCCCCCGAAGAACGAGTTCAGATCGAGGGCGGAGTTCCTCGATCTGCAGCAGGGCAAGGATGACGTGCATTCCTATGCCCAGCGTGCTCGATACTTAGTATCGAACATAGTGGCCAACCCGGTCGACGAGGCGACCAAGGTCGCCACGTTCATGAAGGGACTGAGAGACGGTCCCGTCAAGACATACCTCTTTCGAGAGTATCCGAATACTCTCGAGGAAGCCATAAGCCTTGCGATGCAAGAGGAGTTTAGCCGGCGTCAAGCTAAACTCCATGCGAACGCGCCGAAGCCGGCGCGTCCTGTACCGAAGGCGGGAGGTCCGGAGCCTATGGACCTCTCGAGTGCTACGACTGCTGGTCAACAGCAGCGTAAGGGGTTCAAGGTACGATGTTACAAGTGTAGTAACATCGGTCACTTTGCACGCGAATGCACAGCGAGTGTGCATCCGGGCGGGCGTTCAAAAACGCCAAGGACCAGTAGGCGCGGGGCGTCCTACTGGTGATGCAGTCTCGCGTGTCGAACTTGGACACGCGACGATGAGGACTGCTGCCCCCAGCGAGAAGGTTTCTCGCTGCAAGTTGCAAGATGACAAGCCAAACCTTGTCATCCTGAATGTTATGTCGAAGAGAGTTAACTCTCTTCGTGCCCTGGTGGACTCGGGCGCGTCGAACAACTTTGTTCGACAAGGAAGTCTTCGAAGTATGAACTTCGAAAAGGCCGACACGCCTCGCGGCGTGTTGGAGGTGCGGTTGGCAACAGGTGCCACCGTGAGGACCGAGAAGCGCGTGGTCCGTGTGCGCTTCTCGTACAAACGAAGGACGTTTGTGGAAGATCTTATCGTCTTGGATCTAGACGATAAGTTCGACTTGGTGTTAGGCATGCCGTGGCTTGCACGGCATGACCCGGTGATCAACTGGGAGAAGCGTACGGTCGTACGCTTCAACAGTGTGAGCGCGACAGAGAGCGATGGCCCTGTCAGTGCTACGCATGCATCGGCTGATGCATGTGACTCCCCGGTTGAGGCAGCAGCGGCCGCCGCTGCCTCCGATCGCCGCCGGCGACGCTCGACGACTCAGATAGTCGTTGAGAGAAAGTGTGTGTCGGCTCAGATATCTGAGTCTGAGTCTGAGCCGAAGGGTCGCCTCAGAAATCAGGTGAATGTGAATCACCTGAGTGATGGTAACGTACCGGTATTACCGGTATTACCGGTATTACCGGTAGACTTGGAGGTACTTCAAGCCCCCAAGGGTCGCGTCGACGATTGCGCGTCAGCCTCGATGGCTGACGAAGCCAATAGAATTCCGGTTCAAGGAACCGACGGACGGACGTCAGCTGCGATGGCTGACGTGGCAGACGCGCGGCTAGTTCAAGGAACTAGCGATCGTACATCGGCTCCGGGAGCCGATGATACAAACAAAGGCCCGCTAGCTCACAAAGCTAGCGAAGACACGTCGACTGCGATAGTCGACGATGTGGAGGCTCCATCAGCTCGCGGAGTTGATGGAGGCGTGGCGGCAGGAGCCGACCACGCGGCAGGAGGTGCTGGCGGTTGCAAACGTCCAGCACCAGAACAGCCTGCGTGCTCACGTGCAGGAGGACTGCACGCGATGAGCGGCACTCAAGCGGTGCTTGATAGTGCGAGTCAGCGGAGCGAGTCCGCTGACGATTGCGAAGACGACCCGTCCAAGGCAGAGCCCCTTGGACGCGGAGCACCTGGAGCGCGGCTCCAGGGAAGACTTTCGCGGCGCAAGCCATTGAAGCTGCGCGAGCCTCAGCAGGAGACTGAGGCTGGCGTTTCTGCGCGGCAGAAACCGAGTGTCGAGACGCTGAACGTCTTGGCACGTACTGGTACTGGATTGCAGTACCAGAGGATGCGGTTGGAGAATCCGCCGACGAGTGCGTCGGCGTTGACCGCGCTTCCAGTCATGAACTGGAAGGGCTTCGTGCGAGAGTTGTTCGATGGACGCATCGAACAAATTTGCATCCTCTCAGAGATTGAGAGGGTGGACCGCGAGGCCGAGGAGCTGAAGCAGCTCGTCGTCGATGGGATCACTGAGGGCGATGACACCCTCAGTGCGAAGACTAAGAAGCAGCGCTTCGAGGAGCAGAGTTGGGACTCGTTGAAGTCGAGTCCCTACTATGAGGTGTTGCGGGAGTACAAGGATGTACTCCCGGACGAGATTCCTTCGGAGCTTCCGAAGGACAAGGGCGTACAGCACGAGATTGATCTCGTGCCGGGCACAAAGTATTGCGTTACACGGCAGTGGCCACTGCCGCGTGAACAAGTTCAAGCGATCGACGACTTCTTCGAGAGTCGTCGTCTTGCAGGTCAAGTGCGGGAATCGAAGTCCCCGCACAGTGCCCCAACGTTCTGTGTCAAGAAGGCACAGGGCGGCTGGCGCATCGTTCATGCGTACAACAAGTTGAACGATGCGACGATACCGGCGCAGACGCCGATACCGCGAAAAGATGTTATCATCGATTCGATGGCCTTGAGCACTGTCTTCAGTGCTCTAGATCTGCGTGATGGATTCTATCAAATCCTCATGCGTGAGAGGGACATCCCTCTCACAGCGGTAAGCACTCCCAGCGGTATGCTGCGGGAGTGGCTCGTCATGCCGCAGGGACTTAAGAATGCCCCTGCGACGTTCAATAGATGTGTGACTCATCTATTGCACTCGGTGCGCGACTTCGCACCGAGTTATTTCGACGACGTGTTCGTCCACAGCCGGGCTGTGAACGGGAAGACGGACATTGAGATGCACAAGGTGCATCTCCGGAAGCTGGTAGAGCTTATGAGGAAGCATAAGCTCTATGCGAACCTGAAGAAGTGTATCTTCGGGGCGAACGAGATACACGTGCTGGGGTGTCTCGTGGGGAAAGACGGCGTGCGCCCTGACCCAGAGAAGGTCAGAGTGATCAATGAATGGCCCACGCCATCCAATGTGAAGGGACTGAGGCAGTTCCTTGGGCTTGCCACGTACTTGTGCAAGTACGTGGAGAACTACGCGGGCAAGATTCGCCCGCTGTCACAGCTTCTTAAGAAGGAAGCTGAGTGGATTTGGACGACCGAATGCCAGGGGGCGTTCGATGCAGTCAAGCAGGGCTTGACTGAGGCTCCGATCTTGGCCGTCGCGGACCAAGATCGTCCATTCCACGTAGTGTGTGATGCATCCGATTTCGCGATCGGATGTGCATTGATGCAAC
Source organism: Phytophthora capsici (assembly GCA_030324255.1). NCBI lineage: Eukaryota > Oomycota > Peronosporomycetes > Peronosporales > Peronosporaceae > Phytophthora > Phytophthora capsici. Next base: position 228,257 of record JAFEIO010000023.1, on the reverse strand, counting down.
ACGATCACGAGGGCCGTGATCGTGTGGTCTACTACCAGTCGCGTCAGCTGAAGCCAGCTGAGCGCAACTACCCTGTGCATGACAAGGAGCTCCTTGCCATGAAGTATGCACTCGCAAAGTTCCGAGTGTATTACTTGGGAGTAGACCATTCGTGGTCTACACCGACCACGCATCACTGCGTACGGCGATTAAATCGCCGCACATCTCGCAACGTATGGCGAGATGGTTGTCCTTCTTCGCGGAGTACAACTTCCGGGTGGAGTACAAACCCGGAAGACTCAACGTAGTGGCCGACGCGTTATCGCGTCGACCTGATTATGCGGAGACGGTCGACGTCAACAGTGTTGGCGTCGTGAGGACAAGTGTGCCGTCGTCAACGCTGATTGACGACGTGAAGGACGCGTATGCAAGGGATGCAGACGCGAAGGAGCTGCTGGGGTTCCTCGCAGCACCTTCCGACGAGGCACGTCGGAAGCTAACTCCTCACCTTCGAGCTCGTGTACACCGCTATCGTGTACACGAAGGGCTACTGCTGTACAGTGCAGTAGACGACAATGCGGATCGCATTGTCGTTCCGAATGATCATGATCTGCGGCTGCGGATCATGTTCGAGTACCACGATGCCCCTACGGCAGGGCATCCGGGTCGTGAGAAGACGTACACTCTTCTCACGCGTGACTTCTACTGGCACCACCAGTACAAGTGGGCACGCAAGTACGTTCGTGCTTGCGAGGTTTGCCAGCGCGTGAAGCCTGCGCCGTTTTCGCAGGCTCCTCTTCAATCACTTCCGACTCCGTCGGAGTGTTGGCAGTCCATGTCCATGGACTTTGTCTTCGGTCTTCCGCCCGACAACAAGCGGAGGACAGGCATCGTTGTCTTTGTGGACCGATTCAGCAAGATGGTCCATCTTGCTGCCGTCCCGGCTACTGTTACAGCCGCGCAGACTGCGCGACTGTTTGTTGACATGGTGTTCAAACACCATGGCATGCCGCTCGACATTGTGTCAGACCGTGATCCACGCTTCACAGCGCGGTTCTGGCAAGAAGTGTTTACACTTCTTGGTTCACAGTTGTCAATGTCGACTGCGGATCATCCACAGACGGACGGCCAGACTGAACGCGTCAACCGAGTACTGGTTGACGCGCTGAAGAGCTACGCACACTCGTTCACGCATTGGAGCGAGTGTTTACCGATGGCAGAGTTTGCCATCAACAACTCGGTGCATGCCTCGACAGGGCATACACCGTTCTACGTGAATGCCATGCGGCATCCACGTTTGCCGAGCATGCTCGGCGGGGTAGCTTCCTCCTTAAGTGGGGGAGGATCTACGGTTGCGTCTGAACAACCGCAGAGGACAGCTGATGACGTACTATCAGCTGCGGTGACGCGAGCTGCGTCTCGTTCGAGCAGGAACGAACGCGAGATGTCTGTGCCGGGCACAGACATAAGGGACGATAGCGAGCAGGCAGGGCCTGCTGCGGGCGAAGGCGACGAGCTGAAAGAGTTCAGCTCGAATGCGCTAGACTTTGTCAAGCGAAGACAAGCCGTCATACGGTTTGTACAGGATGCTATCGCAGCTTCTGTCGATCGACAGAAGCTGAATGCGGACAATGTTGGCAGGGGCAACATGAATGAATTTAAGAAAGGTTCATTAGTTTTGTTAGCTACACAAAACTTGCCTAAACATGCAGTGTCTGATTTTGGAGCAAGTAAGCTTGCTCCAAGGTTCATCGGGCCGTTCAAAGTCCTTGAACGGCATGGTAACGCGTACCGGCTGGACATACCGTCCAGCATGAGACTCCATCCGACGTTCTACGTCGGGCGGTTGAAGCCGTACGTGCAGCACGAGTCATCTACGGGTGATGACTCGCCTGAGAGGCCTGGAAGGCCTTCTCGAGATCGCTCACGCGAGCGATCAGAGCGTTCAATCTCGTCCCGAGACCGGACGAGATGTTCGATGCAGTCTGCGCAGCCTGCGCAGCATCAGCACGGAGGGCTCGAACCTCCTGCTTCAGAGCAGCCATCTCGGCGCTCTGAGACTGCTCGAGCGCCGCAACACGATCGTGCAGGGCACGATCGCCATGGTCATAGCGTTGACCATACGGAGGGAGTGTTTCCGCCCCCTCCGCCGCCGTTGCGAGACGCGACTGGGTCGATCCGCTGGATAGTTGAGCGGATCGTGGCTCATAAGAGAAAGAACTCTCAAGAGGTTCGTTTTCGTATTCGTTGGAGAGGATTTCCTCCCCATCGAGACACATGGGAGCCACGGAACGTCCTGATGGAGGACGTTCCGGAAATGGTGAGGGCGTACGAAGCCCACCATAACTTGCAGGCCTAAGGCTTGCACGAGGAGTGCTGCGGTCACCCACAGCACTCGGAGCTTCACGTGACTCAAGACGAGCACGGAGCTCCTTGATGTGATCGGGTACACGGGTCGTCGTGTACCCCAGTATATCACGGTCGGAGATACGTGTTGCCAGAGGTGGGCAACACGGACAGGGTGTGCCGAAGGGAACGGCACACAGGATCCCCGCTTCCATGCTTGCTTCATGGAGGCGTTCACACTTACCGCGCACGGTGTAAGTGTAGTAGCGATCGCGAGCATGCTTGATACGCTCGCGATAGGCTTTCGGGTCTTTGTTGAAGTTTTCAACAAAGGCGTTCCACGACTGACAAAGTGCCTGCCACTCTGGCACTTTGCTCTTGCGCGAAGTCTTCTTCGCGCTGAAGTATCGGAGCTCATGGAAGAGCCCGATGTAGTAGTCGCGTCTTTGAGTCGGGGACTCAAAGACAATGCCAACAGCGACTTCGTCGTCGGTGATACTGTTGTCGTGGTACAACAGTATCGGGTTCGGTGGTGAACTAGCACCGAACCGGTCATGGATCTCTGCCTCAGTAGGCATCCATGCAGCGCGCACTGGTGGTGGATCAGTGCGCGGAGAGATGAGCGCCCTCGACATGGGGGACGCTGAGTCATCATTGCGCGGACGCTTCGAGCTGGAAGCGTCCGAGGCCTCTTCGCGGGGGCGTCGAGACCCCTTGGGTGGGTCGAGCGTGTCTTCGGACGAAGACACGTGGGCGGGAGCCTCCTCTTCACGGAGCTCCCCATCTTCAGAATCCTCATAGTCGAGAGGATACTCGTCGGAGTCGGCAGCGAAGTCAGACTTCTTCGCTGCATGCTTCTCCTTGAGGAGAGCATGGTACTCGGAGACAGAGAGTTTACTCTCTGTCGAACGACTGGAAGCAGCAGTGCTAGTGGGCACTGCCGCTGTTGTGCTTGCTGCAGAGGCAGCAGGCGAGACTTGCGCGTCCGCGGCTGCGGACGTGGGCTTGTGCGTTGGCGAGTTCATTTGGAAATGAATTCGTGGATTCTTCCTGTGACTTGACGGTCTTGTCAAGTTATGTCGGTTAACGTATCCGGATGGGTACGTTAAGTCTTAAGGGGGGGGTGGTGTAACAGGGTTACACGTACAAGTGGTTACACCACTTGTAACTCTAACAGTTGCGCTAACTGTTAGAGGTTGGAAACGGACCTCAGGCCTTGGTGTGTGGAGCACACCAATGGATACATGGGCGGGCCATATCATTGGATGGCTCGCGTGCATTTACGCATGTTATTGGTAGAAAGCGAAGCATTTCTACCAATCAGTGCTCTTAAGAGAAATCAGAATTCTGTCAACCACACATTGACAGAACCTTTAGAAACAGATAGCAATCAGATTTAGGAGGTCCATAATTGGCTTGTGCCAAATTCAATAACAGTTCTCATTTTACGGTATTTTGCAGTTTTAATATTGTTATATTTAATTTAATTATACTAACGGACGTAAGTATAATTAATTTAAGTCTAATTAATTGCACGCTTCCTCATACACGTAAGCGCACGTGTACGCCACCTAATAGGCCTTAGTAGACCTATTACAGAAACGGCTACAGCGCGCTTCTCGAGTGCTACTAAATGTTGGTGCCAAATCGTACGGTCTGATTCGGCCTGGGTGTGTTTCATCTTGTGTCCATGTTCCATGTCTGTATCTCCGTCAATATTGCGATTCAGAGGCTCTCGTTCGGCCACGAGGCACAACCGACCCTGCGCTATCAGCTGCGCCCATCTACAAGCGAATTTTGTCGGGAGCTCGGAATTGACTGAAACGGCTACAGCGCGCTTCTCGAGTGCTACTAAATGTTGGTGCCAAATCGTACGGTCTGATTCGGCCTGGGTGTGTTTCATCTTGTGTCCATGTTCCATGTCTGTATCTCCGTCAATATTGCGATTCAGAGGCCCTCGTTCGGCCACAAGGCACAACCGACCCTGCGCTATCAGCTGCGCCCATCTCCAAGCGAATTTTGTCGGGAGCTCGGAATTGACTGAAACGGCTACAGCGCGCTTCTCGAGTGCTACTAAATGTTGGTGCCAAATCGTACGGTCTGATTCGGCCTGGGTGTGTTTCATCTTGTGTCCATGTTCCATGTCTGTATCTCCGTCAATATTGCGATTCAGAGGCTCTCGTTCGGCCACGAGGCACAACCGACCCTGCGCTATCAGCTGCGCCCATCTACAAGCGAATTTTGTCGGGAGCTCGGAATTGACTGAAACGGCTACAGCGCGCTTCTCGAGTGCTACTAAATGTTGGTGCCAAATCGTACGGTCTGATTCGGCCTGGGTGTGTTTCATCTTGTGTCCATGTTCCATGTCTGTATCTCCGTCAATATTGCGATTCAGAGGCCCTCGTTCGGCCACAAGGCACAACCGACCCTGCGCTATCAGCTGCGCCCATCTCCAAGCGAATTTTGTCGGGAGCTCGGAATTGACTGAAACGGCTACAGCGCGCTTCTCGAGTGCTACTAAATGTTGGTGCCAAATCGTACGGTCTGATTCGGCCTGGGTGTGTTTCATCTTGTGTCCATGTTCCATGTCTGTATCTCCGTCAATATTGCGATTCAGAGGCTCTCGTTCGGCCACGAGGCACAACCGACCCTGCGCTATCAGCTGCGCCCATCTCCAAGCGAATTTTGTCGGGAGCTCGGAATTGACTGAAACGGCTACAGCGCGCTTCTCGAGTGCTACTAAATGTTGGTGCCAAATCGTACGGTCTGATTCGGCCTGGGTGTGTTTCATCTTGTGTCCATGTTCCATGTCTGTATCTCCGTCAATATTGCGATTCAGAGGCTCTCGTTCGGCCACGAGGCACAACCGACCCTGCGCTATCAGCTGCGCCCATCTCCAAGCGAATTTTGTCGGGAGCTCGGAATTGACTGAAACGGCTACAGCGCGCTTCTCGAGTGCTACTAAATGTTGGTGCCAAATCGTACGGTCTGATTCGGCCTGGGTGTGTTTCATCTTGTGTCCATGTTCCATGTCTGTATCTCCGTCAATATTGCGATTCAGAGGCTCTCGTTCGGCCACGAGGCACAACCGACCCTGCGCTATCAGCTGCGCCCATCTCCAAGCGAATTTTGTTGGGAGCTCGGAATTGACTGAAACGGCTACAGCGCGCTTCTCGAGTGCTACTAAATGTTGGTGCCAAATCGTACGGTCTGATTCGACCTGGGTGTGTTTCATCTTGTGTCCATGTTCCATGTCTGTATCTCCGTCAATATTGCGATTCAGAGGCCCTCGTTCGGCCACAAGGCACAACCGACCCTGCGCTATCAGCTGCGCCCATCTCCAAGCGAATTTTGTCGGGAGCTCGGAATTGACTGAAACGGCTACAGCGCGCTTCTCGAGTGCTACTAAATGTTGGTGCCAAATCGTACGGTCTGATTCGGCCTGGGTGTGTTTCATCTTGTGTCCATGTTCCATGTCTGTATCTCCGTCAATATTGCGATTCAGAGGACCTCGTTCGGCCACGAGGCACAACCGACCCTGCGCTATCAGCTGCGCCCATCTCCAAGCGAATTTTGTCGGGAGCTCGGAATTGACTGAAACGGCTACAGCGCGCTTCTCGAGTGCTACTAAATGTTGGTGCCAAATCGTACGGTCTGATTCGGCCTGGGTGTGTTTCATCTTGTGTCCATGTTCCATGTCTGTATCTCCGTCAATATTGCGATTCAGAGGCCCTCGTTCGGCCACGAGGCACAACCGACCCTGCGCTATCAGCTGCGCCCATCTCCAAGCGAATTTTGTCGGGAGCTCGGAATTGACTGAAACGGCTACAGCGCGCTTCTCGAGTGCTACTAAATGTTGGTGCCAAATCGTACGGTCTGATTCGGCCTGGGTGTGTTTCATCTTGTGTCCATGTTCCATGTCTGTATCTCCGTCAATATTGCGATTCAGAGGCTCTCGTTCGGCCACGAGGCACAACCGACCCTGCGCTATCAGCTGCGCCCATCTCCAAGCGAATTTTGTTGGGAGCTCGGAATTGACTGAAACGGCTACAGCGCGCTTCTCGAGTGCTACTAAATGTTGGTGCCAAATCGTACGGTCTGATTCGGCCTGGGTGTGTTTCATCTTGTGTCCATGTTCCATGTCTGTATCTCCGTCAATATTGCGATTCAGAGGCCCTCGTTCGGCCACAAGGCACAACCGACCCTGCGCTATCAGCTGCGCCCATCTCCAAGCGAATTTTGTCGGGAGCTCGGAATTGACTGAAACGGCTACAGCGCGCTTCTCGAGTGCTACTAAATGTTGGTGCCAAATCGTACGGTCTGATTCGGCCTGGGTGTGTTTCATCTTGTCCATGTTCCATGTCTGTATCTCCGTCAATATTGCGATTCAGAGGCTCTCGTTCGGCCACGAGGCACAACCGACCCTGCGCTATCAGCTGCGCCCATCTCCAAGCGAATTTTGTCGGGAGCTCGGAATTGACTGAAACGGCTACAGCGCGCTTCTCGAGTGCTACTAAATGTTGGTGCCAAATCGTACGGTCTGATTCGGCCTGGGTGTGTTTCATCTTGTGTCCATGTTCCATGTCTGTATCTCCGTCAATATTGCGATTCAGAGGCTCTCGTTCGGCCACGAGGCACAACCGACCCTGCGCTATCAGCTGCGCCCATCTCCAAGCGAATTTTGTCGGGAGCTCGGAATTGACTGAAACGGCTACAGCGCGCTTCTCGAGTGCTACTAAATGTTGGTGCCAAATCGTACGGTCTGATTCGGCCTGGGTCTGTTTCATCTTGTGTCCATGTTCCATGTCTGTATCTCCGTCAATATTGCGATTCAGAGGCTCTCGTTCGGCCACAAGGCACAACCGACCCTGCGCTATCAGCTGCGCCCATCTCCAAGCGAATTTTGTCGGGAGCTCGGAATTGACTGAAACGGCTACAGCGCGCTTCTCGAGTGCTACTAAATGTTGGTGCCAAATCGTACGGTCTGATTCGGCCTGGGTGTGTTTCATCTTGTGTCCATGTTCCATGTCTGTATCTCCGTCAATATTGCGATTCAGAGGCTCTCGTTCGGCCACGAGGCACAACCGACCCTGCGCTATCAGCTGCGCCCATCTACAAGCGAATTTTGTCGGGAGCTCGGAATTGACTGAAACGGCTACAGCGCGCTTCTCGAGTGCTACTAAATGTTGGTGCCAAATCGTACGGTCTGATTCGGCCTGGGTGTGTTTCATCTTGTGTCCATGTTGCATGTCTGTATCTCCGTCAATATTGCGATTCAGAGGCCCTCGTTCGGCCACAAGGCACAACCGACCCTGCGCTATCAGCTGCGCCCATCTCCAAGCGAATTTTGTCGGGAGCTCGGAATTGACTGAAACGGCTACAGCGCGCTTCTCGAGTGCTACTAAATGTTGGTGCCAAATCGTACGGTCTGATTCGGCCTGGGTGTGTTTCATCTTGTGTCCATGTTCCATGTCTGTATCTCCGTCAATATTGCGATTCAGAGGCTCTCGTTCGGCCACGAGGCACAACCGACCCTGCGCTATCAGCTGCGCCCATCTACAAGCGAATTTTGTCGGGAGCTCGGAATTGACTGAAACGGCTACAGCGCGCTTCTCGAGTGCTACTAAATGTTGGTGCCAAATCGTACGGTCTGATTCGGCCTGGGTGTGTTTCATCTTGTGTCCATGTTCCATGTCTGTATCTCCGTCAATATTGCGATTCAGAGGCCCTCGTTCGGCCACAAGGCACAACCGACCCTGCGCTATCAGCTGCGCCCATCTCCAAGCGAATTTTGTCGGGAGCTCGGAATTGACTGAAACGGCTACAGCGCGCTTCTCGAGTGCTACTAAATGTTGGTGCCAAATCGTACGGTCTGATTCGGCCTGGGTGTGTTTCATCTTGTGTCCATGTTCCATGTCTGTATCTCCGTCAATATTGCGATTCAGAGGCCCTCGTTCGGCCACGAGGCACAACCGACCCTGCGCTATCAGCTGCGCCCATCTCCAAGCGAATTTTGTCGGGAGCTCGGAATTGACTGAAACGGCTACAGCGCGCTTCTCGAGTGCTACTAAATGTTGGTGCCAAATCGTACGGTCTGATTCGGCCTGGGTGTGTTTCATCTTGTGTCCATGTTGCATGTCTGTATCTCCGTCAATATTGCGATTCAGAGGCCCTCATTCGGCCACGAGGCACAACCGACCCTGCGCAATCAGCTGCACCCATCTACAAGCGAATTTTGTCGGGAGCTCGGAATTGACTGAAACGGCTACAGCGCGCTTCTCGAGTGCTACTAAATGTTGGTGCCAAATCGTACGGTCTGATTCGGCCTGGGTGTGTTTCATCTTGTGTCCATGTTGCATGTCTGTATCTCCGTCAATATTGCGATTCAGAGGCTCTCGTTCGGCCACGAGGCACAACCGACCCTGCGCTATCAGCTGCGCCCATCTCCAAGCGAATTTTGTCGGGAGCTCGGAATTGACTGAAACGGCTACAGCACGCTTCTCGAGTGCTACTAAATGTTGGTGCCAAATCGTACGGTCTGATTCGGCCTGGGTGTGTTTCATCTTGTGTCCATGTTCCATGTCTGTATCTCCGTCAATATTGCGATTCAGAGGCCCTCGTTCGGCCACAAGGCACAACCGACCCTGCGCTATCAGCTGCGCCCATCTCCAAGCGAATTTTGTCGGGAGCTCGGAATTGACTGAAACGGCTACAGCGCGCTTCTCGAGTGCTACTAAATGTTGGTGCCAAATCGTACGGTCTGATTCGGCCTGGGTGTGTTTCATCTTGTGTCCATGTTCCATGTCTGTATCTCCGTCAATATTGCGATTCAGAGGCCCTCGTTCGGCCACGAGGCACAACCGACCCTGCGCTATCAGCTGCGCCCATCTCCAAGCGAATTTTGTCGGGAGCTCGGAATTGACTGAAACGGCTACAGCGCGCTTCTCGAGTGCTACTAAATGTTGGTGCCAAATCGTACGGTCTGATTCGGCCTGGGTCTGTTTCATCTTGTGTCCATGTTCCATGTCTGTATCTCCGTCAATATTGCGATTCAGAGGCTCTCGTTCGGCCACGAGGCACAACCGACCCTGCGCTATCAGCTGCGCCCATCTACAAGCGAATTTTGTCGGGAGCTCGGAATTGACTGAAACGGCTACAGCGCGCTTCTCGAGTGCTACTAAATGTTGGTACCAAATCGTACGGTCTGATTCGGCCTGGGTGTGTTTCATCTTGTGTCCATGTTCCATGTCTGTATCTCCGTCAATATTGCGATTCAGAGGCCCTCGTTCGGCCACAAGGCACAACCGACCCTGCGCTATCAGCTGCGCCCATCTCCAAGCGAATTTTGTCGGGAGCTCGGAATTGACTGAAACGGCTACAGCGCGCTTCTCGAGTGCTACTAAATGTTGGTGCCAAATCGTACGGTCTGATTCGGCCTGGGTGTGTTTCATCTTGTGTCCATGTTCCATGTCTGTATCTCCGTCAATATTGCGATTCAGAGGCTCTCGTTCGGCCACGAGGCACAACCGACCCTGCGCTATCAGCTGCGCCCATCTACAAGCGAATTTTGTCGGGAGCTCGGAATTGACTGAAACGGTTACAGCGCGCTTCTCGAGTGCTACTAAATGTTGGTGCCAACTCGTACGGTCTGATTCGGCCTGGGTGTGTTTCATCTTGTGTCCATGTTCCATGTCTGTATCTCCGTCAATATTGCGATTCAGAGGCTCTCGTTCGGCCACGAGGCACAACCGACCCTGCGCTATCAGCTGCGCCCATCTACAAGCGAATTTTGTCGGGAGCTCGGAATTGACTGAAACGGCTACAGCGCGCTTCTCGAGTGCTACTAAATGTTGGTGCCAAATCGTACGGTCTGATTCGGCCTGGGTGTGTTTCATCTTGTGTCCATGTTGCATGTCTGTATCTCCGTCAATATTGCGATTCAGAGGCCCTCGTTCGGCCACGAGGCACAACCGACCCTGCGCTATCAGCTGCGCCCATCTCCAAGCGAATTTTGTCGGGAGCTCGGAATTGACTGAAACGGCTACAGCGCGCTTCTCGAGTGCTACTAAATGTTGGTGCCAAATCGTACGGTCTGATTCGGCCTGGGTGTGTTTCATCTTGTGTCCATGTTGCATGTCTGTATCTCCGTCAACATTGCGATTCAGAGGCCCTCGTTCGGCCACAAGGCACAACCGACCCTGCGCTATCAGCTGCGCCCATCTCCAAGCGAATTTTGTCGGGAGCTCGGAATTGACTGAAACGGCTACAGCGCGCTTCTCGAGTGCTACTAAATGTTGGTGCCAAATCGTACGGTCTGATTCGGCCTGGGTGTGTTTCATCTTGTGTCCATGTTCCATGTCTGTATCTCCGTCAATATTGCGATTCAGAGGCTCTCGTTCGGCCACGAGGCACAACCGACCTTGCGCTATCAGCTGCGCCCATCTACAAGCGAATTTTGTCGGGAGCTCGGAATTGACTGAAACGGCTACAGCGCGCTTCTCGAGTGCTACTAAATGTTGGTGCCAAATCGTACGGTCTGATTCGGCCTGGGTGTGTTTCATCTTGTGTCCATGTTGCATGTCTGTATCTCCGTCAATATTGCGATTCAGAGGCTCTCGTTCGGCCACGAGGCACAACCGACCCTGCGCTATCAGCTGCGCCCATCTCCAAGCGAATTTTGTCGGGAGCTCGGAATTGACTGAAACGGCTACAGCGCGCTTCTCGAGTGCTACTAAATGTTGGTGCCAAATCGTACGGTCTGATTCGGCCTGGGTGTGTTTCATCTTGTGTCCATGTTGCATGTCTGTATCTCCGTCAATATTGCGATTCAGAGGCCCTCGTTCGGCCACAAGGCACAACCGACCCTGCGCTATCAGCTGCGCCCATCTCCAAGCGAATTTTGTCGGGAGCTCGGAATTGACTGAAACGGCTACAGCGCGCTTCTCGAGTGCTACTAAATGTTGGTGCCAAATCGTACGGTCTGATTCGGCCTGGGTGTGTTTCATCTTGTGTCCATGTTGCATGTCTGTATCTCCGTCAATATTGCGATTCAGAGGCCCTCGTTCGGCCACAAGGCACAACCGACCCTGCGCTATCAGCTGCGCCCATCTACAAGCGAATTTTGTCGGGAGCTCGGAATTGACTGAAACGGCTACAGCGCGCTTCTCGAGTGCTACTAAATGTTGGTACCAAATCGTACGGTCTGATTCGGCCTGGGTGTGTTTCATCTTGTGTCCATGTTGCATGTCTGTATCTCCGTCAATATTGCGATTCAGAGGCCCTCATTCGGCCACAAGGCACAACCGACCCTGCGCAATCAGCTGCACCCATCTACAAGCGAATTTTGTCGGGAGCTCGGAATTGACTGAAACGGCTACAGCGCGCTTCTCGAGTGCTACTAAATGTTGGTGCCAAATCGTACGGTCTGATTCGGCCTGGGTGTGTTTCATCTTGTGTCCATGTTGCATGTCTGTATCTCCGTCAACATTGCGATTCAGAGGCTCTCGTTCGGCCACGAGGCACAACCGACCCTGCGCTATCAGCTGCGCCCATCTCCAAGCGAATTTTGTCGGGAGCTCGGAATTGACTGAAACGGCTACAGCGCGCTTCTCGAGTGCTACTAAATGTTGGTGCCAAATCGTACGGTCTGATTCGGCCTGGGTGTGTTTCATCTTGTGTCCATGTTGCATGTCTGTATCTCCGTCAATATTGCGATTCAGAGGCCCTCATTCGGCCACGAGGCACAACCGACCCTGCGCAATCAGCTGCACCCATCTACAAGCGAATTTTGTCGGGAGCTCGGAATTGACTGAAACGGCTACAGCGCGCTTTTCGAGTGCTACTAAATGTTGGTGCCAAATCGTACGGTCTGATTCGGCCTGGGTGTGTTTCATCTTGTGTCCATGTTGCATGTCTGTATCTCCGTCAATATTGCGATTCAGAGGCCCTCGTTCGGCCACAAGGCACAACCGACCCTGCGCTATCAGCTGCGCCCATCTCCAAGCGAATTTTGTCGGGAGCTCGGAATTGACTGAAACGGCTACAGCGCGCTTCTCGAGTGCTACTAAATGTTGGTGCCAAATCGTACGGTCTGATTCGGCCTGGGTGTGTTTCATCTTGTGTCCATGTTGCATGTCTGTATCTCCGTCAATATTGCGATTCAGAGGCCCTCGTTCGGCCACAAGGCACAACCGACCCTGCGCTATCAGCTGCGCCCATCTCCAAGCGAATTTTGTCGGGAGCTCGGAATTGACTGAAACGGCTACAGCGCGCTTCTCGAGTGCTACTAAATGTTGGTGCCAAATCGTACGGTCTGATTCGGCCTGGGTGTGTTTCATCTTGTGTCCATGTTGCATGTCTGTATCTCCGTCAATATTGCGATTGAGAGGCCCTCATTCGGCCACAAGGCACAACCGACCCTGCGCAATCAGCTGCACCCATCTACAAGCGAATTTTGTCGGGAGCTCGGAATTGACTGAAACGGCTACAGCGCGCTTCTCGAGTGCTACTAAATGTTGGTGCCAAATCGTACGGTCTGATTCGGCCTGGGTGTGTTTCATCTTGTGTCCATGTTGCATGTCTGTATCTCCGTCAATATTGCGATTCAGAGGCCCTCATTCGGCCACGAGGCACAACCGACCCTGCGCAATCAGCTGCACCCATCTACAAGCGAATTTTGTCGGGAGCTCGGAATTGACTGAAACGGCTACAGCGCGCTTTTCGAGTGCTACTAAATGTTGGTGCCAAATCGTACGGTCTGATTCGGCCTGGGTGTGTTTCATCTTGTGTCCATGTTGCATGTCTGTATCTCCGTCAATATTGCGATTCAGAGGCCCTCGTTCGGCCACAAGGCACAACCGACCCTGCGCTATCAGCTGCGCCCATCTCCAAGCGAATTTTGTCGGGAGCTCGGAATTGACTGAAACGGCTACAGCGCGCTTCTCGAGTGCTACTAAATGTTGGTGCCAAATCGTACGGTCTGATTCGGCCTGGGTGTGTTTCATCTTGTGTCCATGTTGCATGTCTGTATCTCCGTCAATATTGCGATTCAGAGGCCCTCGTTCGGCCACAAGGCACAACCGACCCTGCGCTATCAGCTGCGCCCATCTCCAAGCGAATTTTGTCGGGAGCTCGGAATTGACTGAAACGGCTACAGCGCGCTTCTCGAGTGCTACTAAATGTTGGTGCCAAATCGTACGGTCTGATTCGGCCTGGGTGTGTTTCATCTTGTGTCCATGTTGCATGTCTGTATCTCCGTCAATATTGCGATTGAGAGGCCCTCATTCGGCCACAAGGCACAACCGACCCTGCGCAATCAGCTGCACCCATCTACAAGCGAATTTTGTCGGGAGCTCGGAATTGACTGAAACGGCTACAGCGCGCTTCTCGAGGGCTACTAAATGTTGGTACCAAATTGTACGGTCTGATTCGGCCTGGGTGTGTTTCATCTTGTGTCCATGTTGGATGTCTGTATCTCCGTCAATATTGCGATTCAGAGGCTCTCGTTCGGCCACAAGGCACAACCGACCCTGCGCTATCAGCTGCGCCCATCTCCAAGCGAATTTTGTCGGGAGCTCGGAATTGACTGAAACGGCTACAGCGCGCTTCTCGAGTGCTACTAAATGTTGGTGCCAAATCGTACGGTCTGATTCGGCCTGGGTGTGTTTCATCTTGTGTCCATGTTGCATGTCTGTATCTCCGTCAATATTGCGATTGAGAGGCCCTCATTCGGCCACAAGGCACAACCGACCCTGCGCAATCAGCTGCACCCATCTACAAGCGAATTTTGTCGGGAGCTCGGAATTGACTGAAACGGCTACAGCGCGCTTCTCGAGTGCTACTAAATGTTGGTACCAAATCGTACGGTCTGATTCGGCCTGGGTGTGTTTCATCTTGTGTCCATGTTGCATGTCTGTATCTCCGTCAATATTGCGATTCAGAGGCCCTCATTCGGCCACAAGGCACAACCGACCCTGCGCAATCAGCTGCACCCATCTACAAGCGAATTTTGTCGGGAGCTCGGAATTGACTGAAACGGCTACAGCGCGCTTTTCGAGTGCTACTAAATGTTGGTGCCAAATCGTACGGTCTGATTCGGCCTGGGTGTGTTTCATCTTGTGTCCATGTTGCATGTCTGTATCTCCGTCAACATTGCGATTCAGAGGCTCTCGTTCGGCCACGAGGCACAACCGACCCTGCGCTATCAGCTGCGCCCATCTACAAGCGAATTTTGTCGGGAGCTCGGAATTGACTGAAACGGCTACAGCGCGCTTCTCGAGTGCTACTAAATGTTGGTGCCAAATCGTACGGTCTGATTCGGCCTGGGTGTGTTTCATCTTGTGTCCATGTTGCATGTCTGTATCTCCGTCAATATTGCGATTCAGAGGCCCTCATTCGGCCACGAGGCACAACCGACCCTGCGCAATCAGCTGCACCCATCTACAAGCGAATTTTGTCGGGAGCTCGGAATTGACTGAAACGGCTACAGCGCGCTTCTCGAGTGCTACTAAATGTTGGTGCCAAATCGTACGGTCTGATTCGGCCTGGGTGTGTTTCATCTTGTGTCCATGTTGCATGTCTGTATCTCCGTCAACATTGCGATTCAGAGGCTCTCGTTCGGCCACGAGGCACAACCGACCCTGCGCTATCAGCTGCGCCCATCTCCAAGCGAATTTTGTCGGGAGCTCGGAATTGACTGAAACGGCTACAGCACGCTTCTCGAGTGCTACTAAATGTTGGTGCCAAATCGTACGGTCTGATTCGGCCTGGGTCTGTTTCATCTTGTGTCCATGTTGCATGTCTGTATCTCCGTCAACATTGCGATTCAGAGGCCCTCGTTCGGCCACAAGGCACAACCGACCCTGCGCTATCAGCTGCGCCCATCTACAAGCGAATTTTGTTGGGAGCTCGGAATTGACTGAAACGGCTACAGCGCGCTTCTCGAGTGCTACTAAATGTTGGTGCCAAATCGTACGGTCTGATTCGGCCTGGGTGTGTTTCATCTTGTGTCCATGTTGCATGTCTGTATCTCCGTCAACATTGCGATTCAGAGGCCCTCGTTCGGCCACAAGGCACAACCGACCCTGCGCTATCAGCTGCGCCCATCTACAAGCGAATTTTGTTGGGAGCTCGGAATTGACTGAAACGGCTACAGCGCGCTTCTCGAGTGCTACTAAATGTTGGTGCCAAATCGTACGGTCTGATTCGGCCTGGGTGTGTTTCATCTTGTGTCCATGTTGCATGTCTGTATCTCCGTCAACATTGCGATTCAGAGGCTCTCGTTCGGCCACGAGGCACAACCGACCCTGCGCTATCAGCTGCGCCCATCTACAAGCGAATTTTGTCGGGAGCTCGGAATTGACTGAAACGGCTACAGCGCGCTTCTCGAGTGCTACTAAATGTTGGTGCCAAATCGTACGGTCTGATTCGGCCTGGGTGTGTTTCATCTTGTGTCCATGTTGCATGTCTGTATCTCCGTCAACATTGCGATTCAGAGGCTCTCGTTCGGCCACGAGGCACAACCGACCCTGCGCTATCAGCTGCGCCCATCTCCAAGCGAATTTTGTCGGGAGCTCGGAATTGACTGAAACGGCTACAGCACGCTTCTCGAGTGCTACTAAATGTTGGTGCCAAATCGTACGGTCTGATTCGGCCTGGGTGTGTTTCATCTTGTGTCCATGTTGCATGTCTGTATCTCCGTCAACATTGCGATTCAGAGGCTCTCGTTCGGCCACGAGGCACAACCGACCCTGCGCTATCAGCTGCGCCCATCTCCAAGCGAATTTTGTCGGGAGCTCGGAATTGACTGAAACGGCTACAGCACGCTTCTCGAGTGCTACTAAATGTTGGTGCCAAATCGTACGGTCTGATTCGGCCTGGGTCTGTTTCATCTTGTGTCCATGTTGCATGTCTGTATCTCCGTCAACATTGCGATTCAGAGGCCCTCGTTCGGCCACAAGGCACAACCGACCCTGCGCTATCAGCTGCGCCCATCTACAAGCGAATTTTGTTGGGAGCTCGGAATTGACTGAAACGGCTACAGCGCGCTTCTCGAGTGCTACTAAATGTTGGTGCCAAATCGTACGGTCTGATTCGGCCTGGGTGTGTTTCATCTTGTGTCCATGTTGCATGTCTGTATCTCCGTCAACATTGCGATTCAGAGGCTCTCGTTCGGCCACGAGGCACAACCGACCCTGCGCTATCAGCTGCGCCCATCTCCAAGCGAATTTTGTCGGGAGCTCGGAATTGACTGAAACGGCTACAGCGCGCTTCTCGAGTGCTACTAAATGTTGGTGCCAAATCGTACGGTCTGATTCGGCCTGGGTGTGTTTCATCTTGTGTCCATGTTCCATGTCTGTATCTCCGTCAATATTGCGATTCAGAGGCTCTCGTTCGGCCACGAGGCACAACCGACCCTGCGCTATCAGCTGCGCCCATCTACAAGCGAATTTTGTCGGGAGCTCGGAATTGACTGAAACGGCTACAGCGCGCTTTTCGAGTGCTACTAAATGTTGGTGCCAACTCGTACGGTCTGATTCGGCCTGGGTGTGTTTCATCTTGTGTCCATGTTGCATGTCTGTATCTCCGTCAATATTGCGATTCAGAGGCCCTCGTTCGGCCACAAGGCACAACCGACCCTGCGCTATCAGCTGCGCCCATCTCCAAGCGAATTTTGTCGGGAGCTCGGAATTGACTGAAACGGCTACAGCGCGCTTCTCGAGTGCTACTAAATGTTGGTGCCAAATCGTACGGTCTGATTCGGCCTGGGTGTGTTTCATCTTGTGTCCATGTTGCATGTCTGTATCTCCGTCAATATTGCGATTGAGAGGCCCTCATTCGGCCACAAGGCACAACCGACCCTGCGCAATCAGCTGCACCCATCTACAAGCGAATTTTGTCGGGAGCTCGGAATTGACTGAAACGGCTACAGCGCGCTTCTCGAGTGCTACTAAATGTTGGTACCAAATCGTACGGTCTGATTCGGCCTGGGTGTGTTTCATCTTGTGTCCATGTTGCATGTCTGTATCTCCGTCAATATTGCGATTCAGAGGCCCTCATTCGGCCACAAGGCACAACCGACCCTGCGCAATCAGCTGCACCCATCTACAAGCGAATTTTGTCGGGAGCTCGGAATTGACTGAAACGGCTACAGCGCGCTTTTCGAGTGCTACTAAATGTTGGTGCCAAATCGTACGGTCTGATTCGGCCTGGGTGTGTTTCATCTTGTGTCCATGTTGCATGTCTGTATCTCCGTCAACATTGCGATTCAGAGGCTCTCGTTCGGCCACGAGGCACAACCGACCCTGCGCTATCAGCTGCGCCCATCTACAAGCGAATTTTGTCGGGAGCTCGGAATTGACTGAAACGGCTACAGCGCGCTTCTCGAGTGCTACTAAATGTTGGTGCCAAATCGTACGGTCTGATTCGGCCTGGGTGTGTTTCATCTTGTGTCCATGTTGCATGTCTGTATCTCCGTCAATATTGCGATTCAGAGGCCCTCATTCGGCCACGAGGCACAACCGACCCTGCGCTATCAGCTGCACCCATCTACAAGCGAATTTTGTCGGGAGCTCGGAATTGACTGAAACGGCTACAGCGCGCTTCTCGAGTGCTACTAAATGTTGGTGCCAAATCGTACGGTCTGATTCGGCCTGGGTGTGTTTCATCTTGTGTCCATGTTGCATGTCTGTATCTCCGTCAACATTGCGATTCAGAGGCTCTCGTTCGGCCACGAGGCACAACCGACCCTGCGCTATCAGCTGCGCCCATCTCCAAGCGAATTTTGTCGGGAGCTCGGAATTGACTGAAACGGCTACAGCACGCTTCTCGAGTGCTACTAAATGTTGGTGCCAACTCGTACGGTCTGATTCGGCCTGGGTCTGTTTCATCTTGTGTCCATGTTGCATGTCTGTATCTCCGTCAACATTGCGATTCAGAGGCCCTCGTTCGGCCACAAGGCACAACCGACCCTGCGCTATCAGCTGCGCCCATCTACAAGCGAATTTTGTTGGGAGCTCGGAATTGACTGAAACGGCTACAGCGCGCTTCTCGAGTGCTACTAAATGTTGGTGCCAAATCGTACGGTCTGATTCGGCCTGGGTGTGTTTCATCTTGTGTCCATGTTGCATGTCTGTATCTCCGTCAACATTGCGATTCAGAGGCTCTCGTTCGGCCACGAGGCACAACCGTCCCTGCGCTATCAGCTGCGCCCATCTACAAGCGAATTTTGTCGGGAGCTCGGAATTGACTGAAACGGCTACAGCGCGCTTCTCGAGTGCTACTAAATGTTGGTGCCAAATCGTACGGTCTGATTCGGCCTGGGTGTGTTTCATCTTGTGTCCATGTTGCATGTCTGTATCTCCGTCAATATTGCGATTCAGAGGCCCTCATTCGGCCACGAGGCACAACCGACCCTGCGCAATCAGCTGCACCCATCTACAAGCGAATTTTGTCGGGAGCTCGGAATTGACTGAAACGGCTACAGCGCGCTTCTCGAGTGCTACTAAATGTTGGTGCCAAATCGTACGGTCTGATTCGGCCTGGGTGTGTTTCATCTTGTGTCCATGTTGCATGTCTGTATCTCCGTCAACATTGCGATTCAGAGGCTCTCGTTCGGCCACGAGGCACAACCGACCCTGCGCTATCAGCTGCGCCCATCTCCAAGCGAATTTTGTCGGGAGCTCGGAATTGACTGAAACGGCTACAGCACGCTTCTCGAGTGCTACTAAATGTTGGTGCCAAATCGTACGGTCTGATTCGGCCTGGGTCTGTTTCATCTTGTGTCCATGTTGCATGTCTGTATCTCCGTCAACATTGCGATTCAGAGGCCCTCGTTCGGCCACAAGGCACAACCGACCCTGCGCTATCAGCTGCGCCCATCTACAAGCGAATTTTGTTGGGAGCTCGGAATTGACTGAAACGGCTACAGCGCGCTTCTCGAGTGCTACTAAATGTTGGTGCCAAATCGTACGGTCTGATTCGGCCTGGGTGTGTTTCATCTTGTGTCCATGTTGCATGTCTGTATCTCCGTCAACATTGCGATTCAGAGGCTCTCGTTCGGCCACGAGGCACAACCGACCCTGCGCTATCAGCCGCGCCCATCTCCAAGCGAATTTTGTCGGGAGCTCGGAATTGACTGAAACGGCTACAGCGCGCTTCTCGAGTGCTACTAAATGTTGGTGCCAAATCGTACGGTCTGATTCGGCCTGGGTGTGTTTCATCTTGTGTCCATGTTCCATGTCTGTATCTCCGTCAATATTGCGATTCAGAGGCTCTCGTTCGGCCACGAGGCACAACCGACCCTGCGCTATCAGCTGCGCCCATCTACAAGCGAATTTTGTCGGGAGCTCGGAATTGACTGAAACGGCTACAGCGCGCTTCTCGAGTGCTACTAAATGTTGGTGCCAAATCGTACGGTCTGATTCGGCCTGGGTCTGTTTCATCTTGTGTCCATGTTCCATGTCTGTATCTCCGTCAATATTGCGATTCAGAGGCTCTCGTTCGGCCACGAGGCACAACCGACCCTGCGCTATCAGCTGCGCCCATCTCCAAGCGAATTTTGTCGGGAGCTCGGAATTGACTGAAACGGCTACAGCGCGCTTCTCGAGTGCTACTAAATGTTGGTGCCAAATCGTACGGTCTGATTCGGCCTGGGTGTGTTTCATCTTGTGTCCATGTTGCATGTCTGTATCTCCGTCAATATTGCGATTCAGAGGCCCTCATTCGGCCACAAGGCACAACCGACCCTGCGCAATCAGCTGCACCCATCTACAAGCGAATTTTGTCGGGAGCTCGGAATTGACTGAAACGGCTACAGCGCGCTTCTCGAGTGCTACTAAATGTTGGTACCAAATCGTACGGTCTGATTCGGCCTGGGTGTGTTTCATCTTGTGTCCATGTTGCATGTCTGTATCTCCGTCAATATTGCGATTCAGAGGCCCTCATTCGGCCACAAGGCACAACCGACCCTGCGCAATCAGCTGCACCCATCTACAAGCGAATTTTGTCGGGAGCTCGGAATTGACTGAAACGGCTACAGCACGCTTCTCGAGTGCTACTAAATGTTGGTGCCAACTCGTACGGTCTGATTCGGCCTGGGTCTGTTTCATCTTGTGTCCATGTTGCATGTCTGTATCTCCGTCAACATTGCGATTCAGAGGCCCTCGTTCGGCCACGAGGCACAACCGACCCTGCGCTATCAGCTGCGCCCATCTACAAGCGAATTTTGTTGGGAGCTCGGAATTGACTGAAACGGCTACAGCGCGCTTCTCGAGTGCTACTAAATGTTGGTGCCAAATCGTACGGTCTGATTCGGCCTGGGTGTGTTTCATCTTGTGTCCATGTTGCATGTCTGTATCTCCGTCAACATTGCGATTCAGAGGCTCTCGTTCGGCCACGAGGCACAACCGACCCTGCGCTATCAGCTGCGCCCATCTACAAGCGAATTTTGTCGGGAGCTCGGAATTGACTGAAACGGCTACAGCGCGCTTCTCGAGTGCTACTAAATGTTGGTGCCAAATCGTACGGTCTGATTCGGCCTGGGTGTGTTTCATCTTGTGTCCATGTTGCATGTCTGTATCTCCGTCAATATTGCGATTCAGAGGCCCTCATTCGGCCACGAGGCACAACCGACCCTGCGCAATCAGCTGCACCCATCTACAAGCGAATTTTGTCGGGAGCTCGGAATTGACTGAAACGGCTACAGCGCGCTTCTCGAGTGCTACTAAATGTTGGTGCCAAATCGTACGGTCTGATTCGGCCTGGGTGTGTTTCATCTTGTGTCCATGTTGCATGTCTGTATCTCCGTCAACATTGCGATTCAGAGGCTCTCGTTCGGCCACGAGGCACAACCGACCCTGCGCTATCAGCTGCGCCCATCTCCAAGCGAATTTTGTCGGGAGCTCGGAATTGACTGAAACGGCTACAGCACGCTTCTCGAGTGCTACTAAATGTTGGTGCCAAATCGTACGGTCTGATTCGGCCTGGGTCTGTTTCATCTTGTGTCCATGTTGCATGTCTGTATCTCCGTCAACATTGCGATTCAGAGGCCCTCGTTCGGCCACAAGGCACAACCGACCCTGCGCTATCAGCTGCGCCCATCTACAAGCGAATTTTGTTGGGAGCTCGGAATTGACTGAAACGGCTACAGCGCGCTTCTCGAGTGCTACTAAATGTTGGTGCCAAATCGTACGGTCTGATTCGGCCTGGGTGTGTTTCATCTTGTGTCCATGTTGCATGTCTGTATCTCCGTCAACATTGCGATTCAGAGGCTCTCGTTCGGCCACGAGGCACAACCGACCCTGCGCTATCAGCTGCGCCCATCTACAAGCGAATTTTGTCGGGAGCTCGGAATTGACTGAAACGGCTACAGCGCGCTTCTCGAGTGCTACTAAATGTTGGTGCCAAATCGTACGGTCTGATTCGGCCTGGGTGTGTTTCATCTTGTGTCCATGTTGCATGTCTGTATCTCCGTCAATATTGCGATTCAGAGGCCCTCATTCGGCCACGAGGCACAACCGACCCTGCGCAATCAGCTGCACCCATCTACAAGCGAATTTTGTCGGGAGCTCGGAATTGACTGAAACGGCTACAGCGCGCTTCTCGAGTGCTACTAAATGTTGGTGCCAAATCGTACGGTCTGATTCGGCCTGGGTGTGTTTCATCTTGTGTCCATGTTGCATGTCTGTATCTCCGTCAACATTGCGATTCAGAGGCTCTCGTTCGGCCACGAGGCACAACCGACCCTGCGCTATCAGCTGCGCCCATCTCCAAGCGAATTTTGTCGGGAGCTCGGAATTGACTGAAACGGCTACAGCACGCTTCTCGAGTGCTACTAAATGTTGGTGCCAAATCGTACGGTCTGATTCGGCCTGGGTCTGTTTCATCTTGTGTCCATGTTGCATGTCTGTATCTCCGTCAACATTGCGATTCAGAGGCCCTCGTTCGGCCACAAGGCACAACCGACCCTGCGCTATCAGCTGCGCCCATCTACAAGCGAATTTTGTTGGGAGCTCGGAATTGACTGAAACGGCTACAGCGCGCTTCTCGAGTGCTACTAAATGTTGGTGCCAAATCGTACGGTCTGATTCGGCCTGGGTGTGTTTCATCTTGTGTCCATGTTCCATGTCTGTATCTCCGTCAATATTGCGATTCAGAGGCTCTCGTTCGGCCACGAGGCACAACCGACCCTGCGCTATCAGCTGCGCCCATCTACAAGCGAATTTTGTCGGGAGCTCGGAATTGACTGAAACGGCTACAGCGCGCTTCTCGAGTGCTACTAAATGTTGGTGCCAAATCGTACGGTCTGATTCGGCCTGGGTGTGTTTCATCTTGTGTCCATGTTCCATGTCTGTATCTCCGTCAATATTGCGATTCAGAGGCTCTCGTTCGGCCACGAGGCACAACCGACCCTGCGCTATCAGCTGCGCCCATCTCCAAGCGAATTTTGTCGGGAGCTCGGAATTGACTGAAACGGCTACAGCGCGCTTCTCGAGTGCTACTAAATGTTGGTACCAAATCGTACGGTCTGATTCGGCCTGGGTGTGTTTCATCTTGTGTCCATGTTGCATGTCTGTATCTCCGTCAATATTGCGATTCAGAGGCTCTCGTTCGGCCACGAGGCACAACCGACCCTGCGCTATCAGCTGCGCCCATCTCCAAGCGAATTTTGTCGGGAGCTCGGAATTGACTGAAACGGCTACAGCGCGCTTCTCGAGTGCTACTAAATGTTGGTGCCAAATCGTACGGTCTGATTCGGCCTGGGTGTGTTTCATCTTGTGTCCATGTTCCATGTCTGTATCTCCGTCAATACTGCGATTCAGAGGCTCTCGTTCGGCCACGAGGCACAACCGACCCTGCGCTATCAGCTGCGCCCATCTCCAAGCGAATTTTGTCGGGAGCTCGGAATTGACTGAAACGGCTACAGCACGCTTCTCGAGTGCTACTAAATGTTGGTACCAAATTGTACGGTCTGATTCGGCCTGGGTGTGTTTCATCTTGTGTCCATGTTCGATGTCTGTATCTCCGTCAATATTGCGATTCAGAGGCTCTCGTTCGGCCACGAGGCACAACCGACCCTGCGCTATCAGCTGCGCCCATCTCCAAGCGAATTTTGTCGGGAGCTCGGAATTGACTGAAACGGCTACAGCGCGCTTCTCGAGTGCTACTAAATGTTGGTGCCAAATCGTACGGTCTGATTCGGCCTGGGTCTGTTTCATCTTGTGTCCACGTTGCATGTCTGTATCTCCGTCAATATTGCGATTCAGAGGCTCTCGTTCGGCCACAAGGCACAACCGTCCCTGCGCTATCAGCTGCGCCCATCTCCAAGCGAATTTTGTCGGGAGCTCGGAATTGACTGAAACGGCTACAGCGCGCTTCTCGAGTGCTACTAAATGTTGGTGCCAAATCGTACGGTCTGATTCGGCCTGTGTGTGTTTTGGCTTGTGTCCATGTTCGATGTCTGTATCTCCGTCAATATTGCGATTCAGAGGCTCTCGTTCGGCCACGAGGCACAACCGACCCTGCGCTATCAGCTGCGCCCATCTCCAAGCGAATTTTGTCGGGAGCTCGGAATTGACTGAAACGGCTACAGCGCGCTTCTCGAGTGCTACTAAATGTTGGTGCCAAATCGTACGGTCTGATTCGGCCTGGGTGTGTTTCATCTTGTGTCCATGTTGCATGTCTGTATCTCCGTCAATATTGCGATTCAGAGGCTCTCGTTCGGCCACGAGGCACAACCGACCCTGCGCTATCAGCTGCGCCCATCTCCAAGCGAATTTTGTCGGGAGCTCGGAATTGACTGAAACGGCTACAGCGCGCTTCTCGAGTGCTACTAAAGGTTGGTGCCAAATCGTACGGTCTGATTCGGCCTGGGTCTGTTTCATCTTGTGTCCATGTTCCATGTCTGTATCTCCGTCAATATTGCGATTCAGAGGCTCTCGTTCGGCCACAAGGCACAACCGTCCCTGCGCTATCAGCTGCGCCCATCTCCAAGCGAATTTTGTCGGGAGCTCGGAATTGACTGAAACGGCTACAGCGCGCTTCTCGAGTGCTACTAAATGTTGGTGCCAAATCGTACGGTCTGATTCGGCCTGGGTGTGTTTCATCTTGTGTCCATGTTCCATGTCTGTATCTCCGTCAATATTGCGATTCAGAGGCCCTCGTTCGGCCACAAGGCTCAACCGACCCTGCGCTATCAGCTCCGCCGATTTTAAAGCAAATTTTGTCGGGTGCTCGGAATCGGCCGAAACCGCTACAGCACGCTTCTCGAGCGCTACAAAATGTTGGTACCAAATTGTACGGTCTGATTCGGCCTGTGTGTGTTTTGGCTTGTGTCCATGTTCGATGTCTGTATCTCGGTCAATATTGCGATTCAGAGGCTCTCGTTCGGCCACAAGGCTCAACCGACCCTGCGCTATCAGCTCCGCCGATTTTAAAGCAAATTTTGTCGGGTGCTCGGAATCGGCCGAAACCGCTACAGCACGCTTCTCGAGCGCTACTAAATGTTGGTACCAAATTGTACGGTCTGATTCGGCCTGTGTGTGTTTTGGCTTGTGTCCATGTTCGATGTCTGTATCTCGGTCAATATTGCGATTCAGAGGCTCTCATTCGGCCACAAGGCTCAACCGACCCTGCGCTATCAGCTGCGCCGATTTTAAAGCAAATTTTGTCGGGAGCTCGGAATTGACTGAAACGGCTACAGCGCGCTTCTCGAGTGCTACTAAATGTTGGTGCCAAATCGTACGGTCTGATTCGGCCTGGGTGTGTTTCATCTTGTGTCCATGTTCCATGTCTGTATCTCCGTCAATATTGCGATTCAGAGGCTCTCGTTCGGCCACAAGGCACAACCGACCCTGCGCTATCAGCTGCGCCCATCTCCAAGCAAATTTTGTCGGGTGCTCGGAATCGGCCGAAACCGCTACAGCACTCTTCTCGAGCGCTACTAAATGTTGGTACCAAATCGTACGGTCTGATTCGGCCTGTGTGTGTTTTGGCTTGTGTCCCATGTTCGATGTCTGTATCTCCGTCAATATTGCGATTCAGAGGCTCTCGTTCGGCCACAAGGCTCAACCGACCCTGCGCTATCGGCTCCGCCGATTTTAAAGCAAATTTTGTCGGGTGCTCGGAATCGGCCGAAACCGCTACAGCACGCTTCTCGAGCGCTACTGAATGTTGGTACCAAATCGTACGGTCTGATTCGGCCTGTGTGTGTTTTGGCTTGTGTCCATGTTCGATGTCTGTATCTCCGTCAATATTGCGATTCAGAGGCTCTCGTTCGGCCACAAGGCACAACCGACCCTGCGCTATCGGCTGCGCCGATTTTAAAGCAAATTTTGTCGGGTGCTCGGAATCGGCCGAAACCGCTACAGCACGCTTCTCGAGCGCTACTGAATGTTGGTACCAAATTGTACGGTCTGATTCGGCCTGTGTGTGTTTTGGCTTGTGTCCATGTTCGATGTCTGTATCTCCGTCAATATTGCGATTCAGAGGCTCTCGTTCGGCCACAAGGCTCAACCGACCCTGCGCTATCAGCTCCGCCGATTTTAAAGCAAATTTTGTCGGGTGCTCGGAATCGGCCGAAACCGCTACAGCACGCTTCTCGAGCGCTACTAAATGTTGGTACCAAATTGTACGGTCTGATTCGGCCTGTGTGTGTTTTGGCTTGTGTCCATGTTCGATGTCTGTATCTCCGTCAATATTGCGATTCAGAGGCTCTCGTTCGGCCACAAGGCTCAACCGACCCTGCGCTATCAGCTCCGCCGATTTTAAAGCAAATTTTGTCGGGTGCTCGGAATCGGCCGAAACCGCTACAGCACGCTTCTCGAGCGCTACTGAATGTTGGTACCAAATTGTACGGTCTGATTCGGCCTGTGTGTGTTTTGGCTTGTGTCCATGTTCGATGTCTGTATCTCCGTCAATATTGCGATTCAGAGGCTCTCGTTCGGCCACAAGGCTCAACCGACCCTGCGCTATCAGCTGCGCCCATTTCCGAGCGAACTTTGTCGGAAGCTCCGAATTGACTGAAACGGCTACAGCACGCTTCTCGAGCGCTACTGAATGTTGGTACCAAATCGTACGGTCTGATTCGGCCTGTGTGTGTTTTGGCTTGTGTCCATGTTCGATGTCTGTATCTCCGTCAATATTGCGATTCAGAGGCTCTCGTTCGGCCACAAGGCTCAACTGACCCTGGGCTATCAGCTCCGCCGATTTTAAAGCAAATTTTGTCGGGTGCTCGGAATCGGCCGAAACCGCTACAGCACGCTTCTCGAGCGCTACTAAATGTTGGTACCAAATTGTACGGTCTGATTCGGCCTGTGTGTGTTTTGGCTTGTGTCCATGTTCGATGTCTGTATCTCGGTCAATATTGCGATTCAGAGGCTCTCGTTCGGCCACAAGGCTCAACCGACCCTGCGCTATCAGCTCCGCCGATTTTAAAGCAAATTTTGTCGGGTGCTCGGAATCGGCCGAAACCGCTACAGCACGCTTCTCGAGCGCTACTGAATGTTGGTACCAAATCGTACGGTCTGATTCGGCCTGTGTGTGTTTTGGCTTGTGTCCATGTTCGATGTCTGTATCTCGGTCAATATTGCGATTCAGAGGCTCTCGTTCGGCCACAAGGCTCAACCGACCCTGCGCTATCAGCTGCGCCGATTTTAAAGCAAATTTTGTCGGGTGCTCGGAATCGGCCGAAACCGCTACAGCACGCTTCTCGAGCGCTACTAAATGTTGGTACCAAATTGTACGGTCTGATTCGGCCTGTGTGTGTTTTGGCTTGTGTCCATGTTCGATGTCTGTATCTCCGTCAATATTGCGATTCAGAGGCTCTCGTTCGGCCACAAGGCTCAACCGACCCTGCGCTATCAGCTGCGCCCATTTCCGAGCGAACTTTGTCGGAAGCTCCGAATTGACTGAAACGGCTACAGCACGCTTCTCGAGCGCTACTAAATGTTGGTACCAAATTGTACGGTCTGATTCGGCCTGTGTGTGTTTTGGCTTGTGTCCATGTTCGATGTCTGTATCTCCGTCAATATTGCGATTCAGAGGCTCTCGTTCGGCCACAAGGCTCAACCGACCCTGCGCTATCAGCTCCGCCGATTTTAAAGCAAATTTTGTCGGGTGCTCGGAATCGGCCGAAACCGCTACAGCACGCTTCTCGAGCGCTACTGAATGTTGGTACCAAATTGTACGGTCTGATTCGGCCTGTGTGTGTTTTGGCTTGTGTCCATGTTCGATGTCTGTATCTCGGTCAATATTGCGATTCAGAGGCTCTCGTTCGGCCACAAGGCTCAACCGACCCTGCGCTATCAGCTCCGCCGATTTTAAAGCAAATTTTGTCGGGTGCTCGGAATCGGCCGAAACCGCTACAGCACGCTTCTCGAGCGCTACTGAATGTTGGTACCAAATCGTACGGTCTGATTCGGCCTGTGTGTGTTTTGGCTTGTGTCCATGTTCGATGTCTGTATCTCGGTCAATATTGCGATTCAGAGGCTCTCGTTCGGCCACAAGGCTCAACCGACCCTGCGCTATCAGCTCCGCCGATTTTAAAGCAAATTTTGTCGGGTGCTCGGAATCGGCCGAAACCGCTACAGCACGCTTCTCGAGCGCTACTGAATGTTGGTACCAAATTGTACGGTCTGATTCGGCCTGTGTGTGTTTTGGCTTGTGTCCATGTTCGATGTCTGTATCTCGGTCAATATTGCGATTCAGAGGCTCTCGTTCGGCCACAAGGCTCAACCGACCCTGCGCTATCAGCTCCGCCGATTTTAAAGCAAATTTTGTCGGGTGCTCGGAATCGGCCGAAACCGCTACAGCACGCTTCTCGAGCGCTACTGAATGTTGGTACCAAATTGTACGGTCTGATTCGGCCTGTGTGTGTTTTGGCTTGTGTCCATGTTCGATGTCTGTATCTCGGTCAATATTGCGATTCAGAGGCTCTCGTTCAGCCACAAGGCTCAACCGACCCTGCGCTATCGGCTCCGCCGATTTTAAAGCTAATTTTGTCGGGTGCTCGGAATCGGCCGAAACCACTACAGCACGCTTCTCGAGCGCTACTGAATGTTGGTACCAAATTGTACGGTCTGATTCGGCCTGTGTGTGTTTTGGCTTGTGTCCATGTTCGATGTCTGTATCTCGGTCAATATTGCGATTCAGAGGCTCTCGTTCGGCCACAAGGCTCAACCGACCCTGCGCTATCAGCTCCGCCGATTTTAAAGCAAATTTTGTCGGGTGCTCGGAATCGGCCGAAACCGCTACAGCACGCTTCTCGAGCGCTACTGAATGTTGGTACCAAATTGTACGGTCTGATTCGGCCTGTGTGTGTTTTGGCTTGTGTCCATGTTCGATGTCTGTATCTCGGTCAATATTGCGATTCAGAGGCTCTCGTTCGGCCACAAGGCTCAACCGACCCTGCGCTATCAGCTCCGCCGATTTTAAAGCAAATTTTGTCGGGTGCTCGGAATCGGCCGAAACCGCTACAGCACGCTTCTCGAGCGCTACTGAATGTTGGTACCAAATCGTACGGTCTGATTCGGCCTGTGTGTGTTTTGGCTTGTGTCCATGTTCGATGTCTGTATCTCCGTCAATATTGCGATTCAGAGGCTCTCGTTCGGCCACAAGGCTCAACCGACCCTGCGCTATCAGCTCCGCCGATTTTAAAGCAAATTTTGTCGGGTGCTCGGAATCGGCCGAAACCGCTACAGCACGCTTCTCGAGCGCTACTGAATGTTGGTACCAAATTGTACGGTCTGATTCGGCCTGTGTGTGTTTTGGCTTGTGTCCATGTTCGATGTCTGTATCTCGGTCAATATTGCGATTCAGAGGCTCTCGTTCGGCCACAAGGCTCAACCGACCCTGCGCTATCAGCTCCGCCGATTTTAAAGCAAATTTTGTCGGGTGCTCGGAATCGGCCGAAACCGCTACAGCACGCTTCTCGAGCGCTACTGAATGTTGGTACCAAATCGTACGGTCTGATTCGGCCTGTGTGTGTTTTGGCTTGTGTCCATGTTCGATGTCTGTATCTCGGTCAATATTGCGATTCAGAGGCTCTCGTTCGGCCACAAGGCTCAACCGACCCTGCGCTATCAGCTCCGCCGATTTTAAAGCAAATTTTGTCGGGTGCTCGGAATCGGCCGAAACCGCTACAGCACGCTTCTCGAGCGCTACTGAATGTTGGTACCAAATTGTACGGTCTGATTCGGCCTGTGTGTGTTTTGGCTTGTGTCCATGTTCGATGTCTGTATCTCGGTCAATATTGCGATTCAGAGGCTCTCGTTCGGCCACAAGGCACAACCGACCCTGCGCTATCAGCTCCGCCGATTTTAAAGCAAATTTTGTCGGGTGCTCGGAATCGGCCGAAACCGCTACAGCACGCTTCTCGAGCGCTACTGAATGTTGGTACCAAATCGTACGGTCTGATTCGGCCTGTGTGTGTTTTGGCTTGTGTCCATGTTCGATGTCTGTATCTCGGTCAATATTGCGATTCAGAGGCTCTCGTTCGGCCACAAGGCTCAACCGACCCTGCGCTATCAGCTCCGCCGATTTTAAAGCAAATTTTGTCGGGTGCTCGGAATCGGCCGAAACCGCTACAGCACGCTTCTCGAGCGCTACTGAATGTTGGTACCAAATCGTACGGTCTGATTCGGCCTGTGTGTGTTTTGGCTTGTGTCCATGTTCGATGTCTGTATCTCGGTCAATATTGCGATTCAGAGGCTCTCGTTCGGCCACAAGGCTCAACCGACCCTGCGCTATCAGCTCCGCCGATTTTAAAGCAAATTTTGTCGGGTGCTCGGAATCGGCCGAAACCGCTACAGCACGCTTCTCGAGCGCTACTGAATGTTGGTACCAAATCGTACGGTCTGATTCGGCCTGTGTGTGTTTTGGCTTGTGTCCATGTTCGATGTCTGTATCTCCGTCAATATTGCGATTCAGAGGCTCTCGTTCGGCCACAAGGCTCAACCGACCCTGCGCTATCAGCTCCGCCGATTTTAAAGCAAATTTTGTCGGGTGCTCGGAATCGGCCGAAACCGCTACAGCACGCTTCTCGAGCGCTACTGAATGTTGGTACCAAATTGTACGGTCTGATTCGGCCTGTGTGTGTTTTGGCTTGTGTCCATGTTCGATGTCTGTATCTCGGTCAATATTGCGATTCAGAGGCTCTCGTTCGGCCACAAGGCTCAACCGACCCTGCGCTATCAGCTCCGCCGATTTTAAAGCAAATTTTGTCGGGTGCTCGGAATCGGCCGAAACCGCTACAGCACGCTTCTCGAGCGCTACTGAATGTTGGTACCAAATTGTACGGTCTGATTCGGCCTGTGTGTGTTTTGGCTTGTGTCCATGTTCGATGTCTGTATCTCCGTCAATATTGCGATTCAGAGGCTCTCGTTCGGCCACAAGGCACAACCGACCCTGCGCTATCAGCTCCGCCGATTTTAAAGCAAATTTTGTCGGGTGCTCGGAATCGGCCGAAACCGCTACAGCACGCTTCTCGAGCGCTACTGAATGTTGGTACCAAATTGTACGGTCTGATTCGGCCTGTGTGTGTTTTGGCTTGTGTCCATGTTCGATGTCTGTATCTCGGTCAATATTGCGATTCAGAGGCTCTCGTTCAGCCACAAGGCTCAACCGACCCTGCGCTATCAGCTCCGCCGATTTTAAAGCAAATTTTGTCGGGTGCTCGGAATCGGCCGAAACCACTACAGCACGCTTCTCGAGCGCTACTGAATGTTGGTACCAAATTGTACGGTCTGATTCGGCCTGTGTGTGTTTTGGCTTGTGTCCATGTTCGATGTCTGTATCTCGGTCAATATTGCGATTCAGAGGCTCTCGTTCGGCCACAAGGCTCAACCGACCCTGCGCTATCGGCTCCGCCGATTTTAAAGCAAATTTTGTCGGGTGCTCGGAATCGGCCGAAACCACTACAGCACGCTTCTCGAGCGCTACTGAATGTTGGTACCAAATTGTACGGTCTGATTCGGCCTGTGTGTGTTTTGGCTTGTGTCCATGTTCGATGTCTGTATCTCCGTCAATATTGCGATTCAGAGGCTCTCGTTCGGCCACAAGGCTCAACCGACCCTGCGCTATCAGCTCCGCCGATTTTAAAGCAAATTTTGTCGGGTGCTCGGAATCGGCCGAAACCGCTACAGCACGCTTCTCGAGCGCTACTGAATGTTGGTACCAAATTGTACGGTCTGATTCGGCCTGTGTGTGTTTTGGCTTGTGTCCATGTTCGATGTCTGTATCTCGGTCAATATTGCGATTCAGAGGCTCTCGTTCGGCCACAAGGCTCAACCGACCCTGCGCTATCAGCTCCGCCGATTTTAAAGCAAATTTTGTCGGGTGCTCGGAATCGGCCGAAACCGCTACAGCACGCTTCTCGAGCGCTACTGAATGTTGGTACCAAATTGTACGGTCTGATTCGGCCTGTGTGTGTTTTGGCTTGTGTCCATGTTCGATGTCTGTATCTCGGTCAATATTGCGATTCAGAGGCTCTCGTTCGGCCACAAGGCTCAACCGACCCTGCGCTATCAGCTCCGCCGATTTTAAAGCAAATTTTGTCGGGTGCTCGGAATCGGCCGAAACCGCTACAGCACGCTTCTCGAGCGCTACTGAATGTTGGTACCAAATTGTACGGTCTGATTCGGCCTGTGTGTGTTTTGGCTTGTGTCCATGTTCGATGTCTGTATCTCCGTCAATATTGCGATTCAGAGGCTCTCGTTCGGCCACAAGGCTCAACCGACCCTGCGCTATCGGCTCCGCCGATTTTAAAGCAAATTTTGTCGGGTGCTCGGAATCGGCCGAAACCGCTACAGCACGCTTCTCGAGCGCTACTGAATGTTGGTACCAAATTGTACGGTCTGATTCGGCCTGTGTGTGTTTTGGCTTGTGTCCATGTTCGATGTCTGTATCTCGGTCAATATTGCGATTCAGAGGCTCTCGTTCGGCCACAAGGCTCAACCGACCCTGCGCTATCGGCTCCGCCGATTTTAAAGCTAATTTTGTCGGGTGCTCGGAATCGGCCGAAACCGCTACAGCACGCTTCTCGAGCGCTACTGAATGTTGGTACCAAATTGTACGGTCTGATTCGGCCTGTGTGTGTTTTGGCTTGTGTCCATGTTCGATGTCTGTATCTCCGTCAATATTGCGATTCAGAGGCTCTCGTTCGGCCACAAGGCTCAACCGACCCTGCGCTATCGGCTCCGCCGATTTTAAAGCAAATTTTGTCGGGTGCTCGGAATCGGCCGAAACCGCTACAGCACGCTTCTCGAGCGCTACTGAATGTTGGTACCAAATTGTACGGTCTGATTCGGCCTGTGTGTGTTTTGGCTTGTGTCCATGTTCGATGTCTGTATCTCGGTCAATATTGCGATTCAGAGGCTCTCGTTCGGCCACAAGGCTCAACCGACCCTGCGCTATCAGCTCCGCCGATTTTAAAGCAAATTTTGTCGGGTGCTCGGAATCGGCCGAAACCGCTACAGCACGCTTCTCGAGCGCTACTGAATGTTGGTACCAAATTGTACGGTCTGATTCGGCCTGTGTGTGTTTTGGCTTGTGTCCATGTTCGATGTCTGTATCTCCGTCAATATTGCGATTCAGAGGCTCTCGTTCGGCCACAAGGCTCAACCGACCCTGCGCTATCAGCTCCGCCGATTTTAAAGCAAATTTTGTCGGGTGCTCGGAATCGGCCGAAACCGCTACAGCACGCTTCTCGAGCGCTACTGAATGTTGGTACCAAATTGTACGGTCTGATTCGGCCTGTGTGTGTTTTGGCTTGTGTCCATGTTCGATGTCTGTATCTCCGTCAATATTGCGATTCAGAGGCTCTCGTTCGGCCACAAGGCTCAACCGACCCTGCGCTATCAGCTCCGCCGATTTTAAAGCTAATTTTGTCGGGTGCTCGGAATCGGCCGAAACCGCTACAGCACGCTTCTCGAGCGCTACTGAATGTTGGTACCAAATTGTACGGTCTGATTCGGCCTGTGTGTGTTTTGGCTTGTGTCCATGTTCGATGTCTGTATCTCGGTCAATATTGCGATTCAGAGGCTCTCGTTCGGCCACAAGGCTCAACCGACCCTGCGCTATCAGCTCCGCCGATTTTAAAGCAAATTTTGTCGGGTGCTCGGAATCGGCCGAAACCGCTACAGCACGCTTCTCGAGCGCTACTGAATGTTGGTACCAAATTGTACGGTCTGATTCGGCCTGTGTGTGTTTTGGCTTGTGTCCATGTTCGATGTCTGTATCTCCGTCAATATTGCGATTCAGAGGCTCTCGTTCGGCCACAAGGCTCAACCGACCCTGCGCTATCAGCTCCGCCGATTTTAAAGCAAATTTTGTCGGGTGCTCGGAATCGGCCGAAACCGCTACAGCACGCTTCTCGAGCGCTACTGAATGTTGGTACCAAATTGTACGGTCTGATTCGGCCTGTGTGTGTTTTGGCTTGTGTCCATGTTCGATGTCTGTATCTCCGTCAATATTGCGATTCAGAGGCTCTCGTTCGGCCACAAGGCTCAACCGACCCTGCGCTATCAGCTCCGCCGATTTTAAAGCAAATTTTGTCGGGTGCTCGGAATCGGCCGAAACCGCTACAGCACGCTTCTCGAGCGCTACTGAATGTTGGTACCAAATTGTACGGTCTGATTCGGCCTGTGTGTGTTTTGGCTTGTGTCCATGTTCGATGTCTGTATCTCCGTCAATATTGCGATTCAGAGGCTCTCGTTCGGCCACAAGGCTCAACCGACCCTGCGCTATCAGCTCCGCCGATTTTAAAGCAAATTTTGTCGGGTGCTCGGAATCGGCCGAAACCGCTACAGCACGCTTCTCGAGCGCTACTGAATGTTGGTACCAAATTGTACGGTCTGATTCGGCCTGTGTGTGTTTTGGCTTGTGTCCATGTTCGATGTCTGTATCTCCGTCAATATTGCGATTCAGAGGCTCTCGTTCGGCCACAAGGCTCAACCGACCCTGCGCTATCAGCTCCGCCGATTTTAAAGCAAATTTTGTCGGGTGCTCGGAATCGGCCGAAACCGCTACAGCACGCTTCTCGAGCGCTACTGAATGTTGGTACCAAATTGTACGGTCTGATTCGGCCTGTGTGTGTTTTGGCTTGTGTCCATGTTCGATGTCTGTATCTCGGTCAATATTGCGATTCAGAGGCTCTCGTTCGGCCACAAGGCTCAACCGACCCTGCGCTATCAGCTGCGCCGATTTTAAAGCTAATTTTGTCGGGTGCTCGGAATCGGCCGAAACCACTACAGCACGCTTCTCGAGCGCTACTGAATGTTGGTACCAAATTGTACGGTCTGATTCGGCCTGTGTGTGTTTTGGCTTGTGTCCATGTTCGATGTCTGTATCTCCGTCAATATTGCGATTCAGAGGCTCTCGTTCGGCCACAAGGCTCAACCGACCCTGCGCTATCAGCTCCGCCGATTTTAAAGCAAATTTTGTCGGGTGCTCGGAATCGGCCGAAACCGCTACAGCACGCTTCTCGAGCGCTACTGAATGTTGGTACCAAATTGTACGGTCTGATTCGGCCTGTGTGTGTTTTGGCTTGTGTCCATGTTCGATGTCTGTATCTCCGTCAATATTGCGATTCAGAGGCTCTCGTTCGGCCACAAGGCTCAACCGACCCTGCGCTATCAGCTCCGCCGATTTTAAAGCAAATTTTGTCGGGTGCTCGGAATCGGCCGAAACCGCTACAGCACGCTTCTCGAGCGCTACTGAATGTTGGTACCAAATTGTACGGTCTGATTCGGCCTGTGTGTGTTTTGGCTTGTGTCCATGTTCGATGTCTGTATCTCCGTCAATATTGCGATTCAGAGGCTCTCGTTCGGCCACAAGGCTCAACCGACCCTGCGCTATCAGCTGCGCCGATTTTAAAGCTAATTTTGTCGGGTGCTCGGAATCGGCCGAAACCACTACAGCACGCTTCTTGAGCGCTACTGAATGTTGGTACCAAATCGTACGGTCTGATTCGGCCTGTGTGTGTTTTGGCTTGTGTCCATGTTCGATGTCTGTATCTCCGTCAATATTGCGATTCAGAGGCTCTCGTTCGGCCACAAGGCTCAACCGACCCTGCGCTATCAGCTCCGCCGATTTTAAAGCAAATTTTGTCGGGTGCTCGGAATCGGCCGAAACCGCTACAGCACGCTTCTCGAGCGCTACTGAATGTTGGTACCAAATTGTACGGTCTGATTCGGCCTGTGTGTGTTTTGGCTTGTGTCCATGTTCGATGTCTGTATCTCCGTCAATATTGCGATTCAGAGGCTCTCGTTCGGCCACAAGGCTCAACCGACCCTGCGCTATCAGCTGCGCCGATTTTAAAGCAAATTTTGTCGGGTGCTCGGAATCGGCCGAAACCACTACAGCACGCTTCTCGAGCGCTACTGAATGTTGGTACCAAATTGTACGGTCTGATTCGGCCTGTGTGTGTTTTGGCTTGTGTCCATGTTCGATGTCTGTATCTCCGTCAATATTGCGATTCAGAGGCTCTCGTTCGGCCACAAGGCTCAACCGACCCTGCGCTATCAGCTCCGCCGATTTTAAAGCAAATTTTGTCGGGTGCTCGGAATCGGCCGAAACCGCTACAGCACGCTTCTCGAGCGCTACTGAATGTTGGTACCAAATTGTACGGTCTGATTCGGCCTGTGTGTGTTT
This sequence comes from Phytophthora capsici, assembly GCA_030324255.1. NCBI lineage: Eukaryota > Oomycota > Peronosporomycetes > Peronosporales > Peronosporaceae > Phytophthora > Phytophthora capsici. Next base: position 192,287 of record JAFEIO010000023.1, on the reverse strand, counting down.
TGGCTTGTGTCCATGTTCGATGTCTGTATCTCCGTCAATATTGCGATTCAGAGGCTCTCGTTCGGCCACAAGGCTCAACCGACCCTGCGCTATCAGCTCCGCCGATTTTAAAGCTAATTTTGTCGGGTGCTCGGAATCGGCCGAAACCGCTACAGCACGCTTCTCGAGCGCTACTGAATGTTGGTACCAAATTGTACGGTCTGATTCGGCCTGTGTGTGTTTTGGCTTGTGTCCATGTTCGATGTCTGTATCTCCGTCAATATTGCGATTCAGAGGCTCTCGTTCGGCCACAAGGCTCAACCGACCCTGCGCTATCAGCTCCGCCGATTTTAAAGCAAATTTTGTCGGGTGCTCGGAATCGGCCGAAACCGCTACAGCACGCTTCTCGAGCGCTACTAAATGTTGGTACCAAATTGTACGGTCTGATTCGGCCTGTGTGTGTTTTGGCTTGTGTCCATGTTCGATGTCTGTATCTCCGTCAATATTGCGATTCAGAGGCTCTCGTTCGGCCACAAGGCTCAACCGACCCTGCGCTATCGGCTCCGCCGATTTTAAAGCTAATTTTGTCGGGTGCTCGGAATCGGCCGAAACCACTACAGCACGCTTCTTGAGCGCTACTGAATGTTGGTACCAAATTGTACGGTCTGATTCGGCCTGTGTGTGTTTTGGCTTGTGTCCATGTTCGATGTCTGTATCTCCGTCAATATTGCGATTCAGAGGCTCTCGTTCGGCCACAAGGCTCAACCGACCCTGCGCTATCAGCTCCGCCGATTTTAAAGCAAATTTTGTCGGGTGCTCGGAATCGGCCGAAACCGCTACAGCACGCTTCTCGAGCGCTACTGAATGTTGGTACCAAATTGTACGGTCTGATTCGGCCTGTGTGTGTTTTGGCTTGTGTCCATGTTCGATGTCTGTATCTCCGTCAATATTGCGATTCAGAGGCTCTCGTTCGGCCACAAGGCTCAACCGACCCTGCGCTATCAGCTCCGCCGATTTTAAAGCGAATTTTGTCGGGTGCTCGGAATCGGCCGAAACCGCTACAGCACGCTTCTCGAGCGCTACTGAATGTTGGTACCAAATTGTACGGTCTGATTCGGCCTGTGTGTGTTTTGGCTTGTGTCCATGTTCGATGTCTGTATCTCCGTCAATATTGCGATTCAGAGGCTCTCGTTCGGCCACAAGGCTCAACCGACCCTGCGCTATCAGCTCCGCCGATTTTAAAGCAAATTTTGTCGGGTGCTCGGAATCGGCCGAAACCGCTACAGCACGCTTCTCGAGCGCTACTGAATGTTGGTACCAAATTGTACGGTCTGATTCGGCCTGTGTGTGTTTTGGCTTGTGTCCATGTTCGATGTCTGTATCTCCGTCAATATTGCGATTCAGAGGCTCTCGTTCGGCCACAAGGCTCAACCGACCCTGCGCTATCAGCTCCGCCGATTTTAAAGCAAATTTTGTCGGGTGCTCGGAATCGGCCGAAACCGCTACAGCACGCTTCTCGAGCGCTACTGAATGTTGGTACCAAATTGTACGGTCTGATTCGGCCTGTGTGTGTTTTGGCTTGTGTCCATGTTCGATGTCTGTATCTCCGTCAATATTGCGATTCAGAGGCTCTCGTTCGGCCACAAGGCTCAACCGACCCTGCGCTATCGGCTCCGCCGATTTTAAAGCTAATTTTGTCGGGTGCTCGGAATCGGCCGAAACCACTACAGCACGCTTCTTGAGCGCTACTGAATGTTGGTACCAAATTGTACGGTCTGATTCGGCCTGTGTGTGTTTTGGCTTGTGTCCATGTTCGATGTCTGTATCTCCGTCAATATTGCGATTCAGAGGCTCTCGTTCGGCCACAAGGCTCAACCGACCCTGCGCTATCAGCTCCGCCGATTTTAAAGCAAATTTTGTCGGGTGCTCGGAATCGGCCGAAACCGCTACAGCACGCTTCTCGAGCGCTACTAAATGTTGGTACCAAATTGTACGGTCTGATTCGGCCTGTGTGTGTTTTGGCTTGTGTCCATGTTCGATGTCTGTATCTCCGTCAATATTGCGATTCAGAGGCTCTCGTTCGGCCACAAGGCTCAACCGACCCTGCGCTATCAGCTCCGCCGATTTTAAAGCAAATTTTGTCGGGTGCTCGGAATCGGCTGAAACCGCTACAGCACGCTTCTCGAGCGCTACTGAATGTTGGTACCAAATTGTACGGTCTGATTCGGCCTGTGTGTGTTTTGGCTTGTGTCCATGTTCGATGTCTGTATCTCCGTCAATATTGCGATTCAGAGGCTCTCGTTCGGCCACAAGGCTCAACCGACCCTGCGCTATCGGCTCCGCCGATTTTAAAGCAAATTTTGTCGGGTGCTCGGAATCGGCCGAAACCGCTACAGCACGCTTCTCGAGCGCTACTAAATGTTGGTACCAAATTGTACGGTCTGATTCGGCCTGTGTGTGTTTTGGCTTGTGTCCATGTTCGATGTCTGTATCTCCGTCAATATTGCGATTCAGAGGCTCTCGTTCGGCCACAAGGCTCAACCGACCCTGCGCTATCAGCTCCGCCGATTTTAAAGCAAATTTTGTCGGGTGCTCGGAATCGGCTGAAACCGCTACAGCACGCTTCTCGAGCGCTACTGAATGTTGGTACCAAATTGTACGGTCTGATTCGGCCTGTGTGTGTTTTGGCTTGTGTCCATGTTCGATGTCTGTATCTCCGTCAATATTGCGATTCAGAGGCTCTCGTTCGGCCACAAGGCACAACCGACCCTGCGCTATCGGCTCCGCCGATTTTAAAGCAAATTTTGTCGGGTGCTCGGAATCGGCCGAAACCGCTACAGCACGCTTCTCGAGCGCTACTAAATGTTGGTACCAAATTGTACGGTCTGATTCGGCCTGTGTGTGTTTTGGCTTGTGTCCATGTTCGATGTCTGTATCTCCGTCAATATTGCGATTCAGAGGCTCTCGTTCGGCCACAAGGCACAACCGACCCTGCGCTATCGGCTCCGCCGATTTTAAAGCAAATTTTGTCGGGTGCTCGGAATCGGCCGAAACCGCTACAGCACGCTTCTCGAGCGCTACTAAATGTTGGTACCAAATTGTACGGTCTGATTCGGCCTGTGTGTGTTTTGGCTTGTGTCCATGTTCGATGTCTGTATCTCCGTCAATATTGCGATTCAGAGGCTCTCGTTCGGCCACAAGGCTCAACCGACCCTGCGCTATCGGCTCCGCCGATTTTAAAGCAAATTTTGTCGGGTGCTCGGAATCGGCCGAAACCGCTACAGCACGCTTCTCGAGCGCTACTAAATGTTGGTACCAAATTGTACGGTCTGATTCGGCCTGTGTGTGTTTTGGCTTGTGTCCATGTTCGATGTCTGTATCTCCGTCAATATTGCGATTCAGAGGCTCTCGTTCGGCCACAAGGCTCAACCGACCCTGCGCTATCAGCTCCGCCGATTTTAAAGCAAATTTTGTCGGGTGCTCGGAATCGGCCGAAACCGCTACAGCACGCTTCTCGAGCGCTACTAAATGTTGGTACCAAATTGTACGGTCTGATTCGGCCTGTGTGTGTTTTGGCTTGTGTCCATGTTCGATGTCTGTATCTCCGTCAATATTGCGATTCAGAGGCTCTCGTTCGGCCACAAGGCTCAACCGACCCTGCGCTATCAGCTCCGCCGATTTTAAAGCAAATTTTGTCGGGTGCTCGGAATCGGCCGAAACCGCTACAGCACGCTTCTCGAGCGCTACTAAATGTTGGTACCAAATTGTACGGTCTGATTCGGCCTGTGTGTGTTTTGGCTTGTGTCCATGTTCGATGTCTGTATCTCCGTCAATATTGCGATTCAGAGGCTCTCGTTCGGCCACAAGGCTCAACCGACCCTGCGCTATCAGCTCCGCCGATTTTAAAGCAAATTTTGTCGGGTGCTCGGAATCGGCCGAAACCGCTACAGCACGCTTCTCGAGCGCTACTGAATGTTGGTACCAAATTGTACGGTCTGATTCGGCCTGTGTGTGTTTTGGCTTGTGTCCATGTTCGATGTCTGTATCTCCGTCAATATTGCGATTCAGAGGCTCTCGTTCAGCCACAAGGCTCAACCGACCCTGCGCTATCGGCTCCGCCGATTTTAAAGCAAATTTTGTCGGGTGCTCGGAATCGGCCGAAACCACTACAGCACGCTTCTCGAGCGCTACTGAATGTTGGTACCAAATTGTACGGTCTGATTCGGCCTGTGTGTGTTTTGGCTTGTGTCCATGTTCGATGTCTGTATCTCCGTCAATATTGCGATTCAGAGGCTCTCGTTCGGCCACAAGGCTCAACCGACCCTGCGCTATCAGCTCCGCCGATTTTAAAGCAAATTTTGTCGGGTGCTCGGAATCGGCCGAAACCGCTACAGCACGCTTCTCGAGCGCTACTAAATGTTGGTACCAAATTGTACGGTCTGATTCGGCCTGTGTGTGTTTTGGCTTGTGTCCATGTTCGATGTCTGTATCTCCGTCAATATTGCGATTCAGAGGCTCTCGTTCAGCCACAAGGCACAACCGACCCTGCGCTATCAGCTCCGCCGATTTTAAAGCAAATTTTGTCGGGTGCTCGGAATCGGCCGAAACCGCTACAGCACGCTTCTCGAGCGCTACTAAATGTTGGTACCAAATTGTACGGTCTGATTCGGCCTGTGTGTGTTTTGGCTTGTGTCCATGTTCGATGTCTGTATCTCCGTCAATATTGCGATTCAGAGGCTCTCGTTCAGCCACAAGGCTCAACCGACCCTGCGCTATCGGCTCCGCCGATTTTAAAGCAAATTTTGTCGGGTGCTCGGAATCGGCCGAAACCACTACAGCACGCTTCTTGAGCGCTACTGAATGTTGGTACCAAATCGTACGGTCTGATTCGGCCTGTGTGTGTTTTGGCTTGTGTCCATGTTCGATGTCTGTATCTCCGTCAATATTGCGATTCAGAGGCTCTCGTTCGGCCACAAGGCACAACCGACCCTGCGCTATCGGCTCCGCCGATTTTAAAGCAAATTTTGTCGGGTGCTCGGAATCGGCCGAAACCGCTACAGCACGCTTCTCGAGCGCTACTAAATGTTGGTACCAAATTGTACGGTCTGATTCGGCCTGTGTGTGTTTTGGCTTGTGTCCATGTTCGATGTCTGTATCTCCGTCAATATTGCGATTCAGAGGCTCTCGTTCGGCCACAAGGCACAACCGACCCTGCGCTATCAGCTCCGCCCATTTTAAAGCGAATTTTGTCGGGTGCTCCGAATTGGCTGAAATTGTTACAGCACGCTTCTCGAGGGCTACTAAATGTTGGTACCAAATTGTACGGTCTGATTCGGCCTGGGTGTGTTTCATCTTGTGTCCATGTTCGATGTCTGTATCTCCGTCAATATTGCGATTCAGAGGCTCTCGTTCGGCCACAAGGCACAACCGACCCTGCGCTATCAGCTCCGCCCATTTTAAAGCGAATTTTGTCGGGTGCTCCGAATTGGCTGAAATTGTTTCAGCACGCTTCTCGAGGGCTACTAAATGTTGGTACCAAATTGTACGGTCTGATTCGGCCTGGGTGTGTTTTGGCTTGTGTCCATGTTCGATGTCTGTATCTCCGTCAATATTGCGATTCAGAGGCTCTCGTTCGGCCACAAGGCACAACCGACCCTGCGCTATCGGCTCCGCCGATTTTAAAGCAAATTTTGTCGGGTGCTCGGAATCGGCCGAAACCGCTACAGCACGCTTCTCGAGGGCTACTAAATGTTGGTACCAAATTGTACGGTCTGATTCGGCCTGGGTGTGTTTCATCTTGTGTCCATGTTCGATGTCTGTATCTCCGTCAATATTGCGATTCAGAGGCTCTCGTTCGGCCACAAGGCACAACCGACCCTGCGCTATCAGCTCCGCCCATTTTAAAGCGAATTTTGTCGGGTGCTCCGAATTGGCTGAAATTGTTTCAGCACGCTTCTCGAGGGCTACTAAATGTTGGTACCAAATTGTACGGTCTGATTCGGCCTGGGTGTGTTTCATCTTGTGTCCATGTTCGATGTCTGTATCTCCGTCAATATTGCGATTCAGAGGCTCTCGTTCGGCCACAAGGCACAACCGACCCTGCGCTATCGGCTCCGCCGATTTTAAAGCAAATTTTGTCGGGTGCTCGGAATCGGCCGAAACCGCTACAGCACGCTTCTCGAGCGCTACTAAATGTTGGTACCAAATTGTACGGTCTGATTCGGCCTGTGTGTGTTTTGGCTTGTGTCCATGTTCGATGTCTGTATCTCCGTCAATATTGCGATTCAGAGGCTCTCGTTCGGCCACAAGGCTCAACCGACCCTGCGCTATCGGCTCCGCCGATTTTAAAGCAAATTTTGTCGGGTGCTCGGAATCGGCCGAAACCGCTACAGCACGCTTCTCGAGCGCTACTAAATGTTGGTACCAAATTGTACGGTCTGATTCGGCCTGTGTGTGTTTTGGCTTGTGTCCATGTTCGATGTCTGTATCTCCGTCAATATTGCGATTCAGAGGCTCTCGTTCGGCCACAAGGCTCAACCGACCCTGCGCTATCAGCTCCGCCGATTTTAAAGCAAATTTTGTCGGGTGCTCGGAATCGGCCGAAACCGCTACAGCACGCTTCTCGAGCGCTACTAAATGTTGGTACCAAATTGTACGGTCTGATTCGGCCTGTGTGTGTTTTGGCTTGTGTCCATGTTCGATGTCTGTATCTCCGTCAATATTGCGATTCAGAGGCTCTCGTTCAGCCACAAGGCACAACCGACCCTGCGCTATCAGCTCCGCCGATTTTAAAGCAAATTTTGTCGGGTGCTCGGAATCGGCCGAAACCGCTACAGCACGCTTCTCGAGCGCTACTAAATGTTGGTACCAAATTGTACGGTCTGATTCGGCCTGTGTGTGTTTTGGCTTGTGTCCATGTTCGATGTCTGTATCTCCGTCAATATTGCGATTCAGAGGCTCTCGTTCGGCCACAAGGCTCAACCGACCCTGCGCTATCGGCTCCGCCGATTTTAAAGCAAATTTTGTCGGGTGCTCGGAATCGGCCGAAACCGCTACAGCACGCTTCTCGAGCGCTACTAAATGTTGGTACCAAATTGTACGGTCTGATTCGGCCTGTGTGTGTTTTGGCTTGTGTCCATGTTCGATGTCTGTATCTCCGTCAATATTGCGATTCAGAGGCTCTCGTTCAGCCACAAGGCACAACCGACCCTGCGCTATCGGCTCCGCCGATTTTAAAGCAAATTTTGTCGGGTGCTCGGAATCGGCCGAAACCGCTACAGCACGCTTCTCGAGCGCTACTAAATGTTGGTACCAAATTGTACGGTCTGATTCGGCCTGTGTGTGTTTTGGCTTGTGTCCATGTTCGATGTCTGTATCTCCGTCAATATTGCGATTCAGAGGCTCTCGTTCAGCCACAAGGCTCAACCGACCCTGCGCTATCGGCTCCGCCGATTTTAAAGCAAATTTTGTCGGGTGCTCGGAATCGGCCGAAACCGCTACAGCACGCTTCTCGAGCGCTACTAAATGTTGGTACCAAATTGTACGGTCTGATTCGGCCTGTGTGTGTTTTGGCTTGTGTCCATGTTCGATGTCTGTATCTCCGTCAATATTGCGATTCAGAGGCTCTCGTTCAGCCACAAGGCACAACCGACCCTGCGCTATCGGCTCCGCCGATTTTAAAGCAAATTTTGTCGGGTGCTCGGAATCGGCCGAAACCGCTACAGCACGCTTCTCGAGCGCTACTAAATGTTGGTACCAAATTGTACGGTCTGATTCGGCCTGTGTGTGTTTTGGCTTGTGTCCATGTTCGATGTCTGTATCTCCGTCAATATTGCGATTCAGAGGCTCTCGTTCGGCCACAAGGCACAACCGACCCTGCGCTATCGGCTCCGCCGATTTTAAAGCAAATTTTGTCGGGTGCTCGGAATCGGCCGAAACCGCTACAGCACGCTTCTCGAGCGCTACTAAATGTTGGTACCAAATTGTACGGTCTGATTCGGCCTGTGTGTGTTTTGGCTTGTGTCCATGTTCGATGTCTGTATCTCCGTCAATATTGCGATTCAGAGGCTCTCGTTCAGCCACAAGGCTCAACCGACCCTGCGCTATCGGCTCCGCCGATTTTAAAGCAAATTTTGTCGGGTGCTCGGAATCGGCCGAAACCGCTACAGCACGCTTCTTGAGCGCTACTGAATGTTGGTACCAAATTGTACGGTCTGATTCGGCCTGTGTGTGTTTTGGCTTGTGTCCATGTTCGATGTCTGTATCTCCGTCAATATTGCGATTCAGAGGCTCTCGTTCAGCCACAAGGCACAACCGACCCTGCGCTATCGGCTCCGCCGATTTTAAAGCAAATTTTGTCGGGTGCTCGGAATCGGCCGAAACCGCTACAGCACGCTTCTCGAGCGCTACTAAATGTTGGTACCAAATTGTACGGTCTGATTCGGCCTGTGTGTGTTTTGGCTTGTGTCCATGTTCGATGTCTGTATCTCCGTCAATATTGCGATTCAGAGGCTCTCGTTCAGCCACAAGGCTCAACCGACCCTGCGCTATCGGCTCCGCCGATTTTAAAGCAAATTTTGTCGGGTGCTCGGAATCGGCCGAAACCGCTACAGCACGCTTCTCGAGCGCTACTAAATGTTGGTACCAAATTGTACGGTCTGATTCGGCCTGTGTGTGTTTTGGCTTGTGTCCATGTTCGATGTCTGTATCTCCGTCAATATTGCGATTCAGAGGCTCTCGTTCAGCCACAAGGCTCAACCGACCCTGCGCTATCGGCTCCGCCGATTTTAAAGCAAATTTTGTCGGGTGCTCGGAATCGGCCGAAACCGCTACAGCACGCTTCTCGAGCGCTACTAAATGTTGGTACCAAATTGTACGGTCTGATTCGGCCTGTGTGTGTTTTGGCTTGTGTCCATGTTCGATGTCTGTATCTCCGTCAATATTGCGATTCAGAGGCTCTCGTTCAGCCACAAGGCTCAACCGACCCTGCGCTATCGGCTCCGCCGATTTTAAAGCAAATTTTGTCGGGTGCTCGGAATCGGCCGAAACCGCTACAGCACGCTTCTCGAGCGCTACTAAATGTTGGTACCAAATTGTACGGTCTGATTCGGCCTGTGTGTGTTTTGGCTTGTGTCCATGTTCGATGTCTGTATCTCCGTCAATATTGCGATTCAGAGGCTCTCGTTCAGCCACAAGGCTCAACCGACCCTGCGCTATCGGCTCCGCCGATTTTAAAGCAAATTTTGTCGGGTGCTCGGAATCGGCCGAAACCGCTACAGCACGCTTCTCGAGCGCTACTGAATGTTGGTACCAAATCGTACGGTCTGATTCGGCCTGTGTGTGTTTTGGCTTGTGTCCATGTTCGATGTCTGTATCTCCGTCAATATTGCGATTCAGAGGCTCTCGTTCAGCCACAAGGCACAACCGACCCTGCGCTATCGGCTCCGCCGATTTTAAAGCAAATTTTGTCGGGTGCTCGGAATCGGCCGAAACCGCTACAGCACGCTTCTCGAGCGCTACTAAATGTTGGTACCAAATCGTACGGTCTGATTCGGCCTGTGTGTGTTTTGGCTTGTGTCCATGTTCGATGTCTGTATCTCCGTCAATATTGCGATTCAGAGGCTCTCGTTCAGCCACAAGGCTCAACCGACCCTGCGCTATCGGCTCCGCCGATTTTAAAGCAAATTTTGTCGGGTGCTCGGAATCGGCCGAAACCACTACAGCACGCTTCTCGAGCGCTACTAAATGTTGGTACCAAATTGTACGGTCTGATTCGGCCTGTGTGTGTTTTGGCTTGTGTCCATGTTCGATGTCTGTATCTCCGTCAATATTGCGATTCAGAGGCTCTCGTTCAGCCACAAGGCTCAACCGACCCTGCGCTATCGGCTCCGCCGATTTTAAAGCAAATTTTGTCGGGTGCTCGGAATCGGCCGAAACCACTACAGCACGCTTCTTGAGCGCTACTGAATGTTGGTACCAAATTGTACGGTCTGATTCGGCCTGTGTGTGTTTTGGCTTGTGTCCATGTTCGATGTCTGTATCTCCGTCAATATTGCGATTCAGAGGCTCTCGTTCAGCCACAAGGCTCAACCGACCCTGCGCTATCGGCTCCGCCGATTTTAAAGCAAATTTTGTCGGGTGCTCGGAATCGGCCGAAACCACTACAGCACGCTTCTTGAGCGCTACTGAATGTTGGTACCAAATTGTACGGTCTGATTCGGCCTGTGTGTGTTTTGGCTTGTGTCCATGTTCGATGTCTGTATCTCCGTCAATATTGCGATTCAGAGGCTCTCGTTCAGCCACAAGGCTCAACCGACCCTGCGCTATCGGCTCCGCCGATTTTAAAGCAAATTTTGTCGGGTGCTCGGAATCGGCCGAAACCACTACAGCACGCTTCTTGAGCGCTACTGAATGTTGGTACCAAATCGTACGGTCTGATTCGGCCTGTGTGTGTTTTGGCTTGTGTCCATGTTCGATGTCTGTATCTCCGTCAATATTGCGATTCAGAGGCTCTCGTTCGGCCACAAGGCTCAACCGACCCTGCGCTATCGGCTCCGCCGATTTTAAAGCAAATTTAGTCAGGTGCTCAGAATCGGCCGAAACCGCTACAGCACGCATCTCGAGCGCTACTAAATGTTGGTACCAAATTGTACGGTCTGATTCGGCCTGTGTGTGTTTTGGCTTGTGTCCATGTTCGATGTCTGTATCTCCGTCAATATTGCGATTCAGAGGCTCTCGTTCGGCCACAAGGCTCAACCGACCCAGCGCTATCAGCTCCGCCGATTTTAAAGCAAATTTTGTCGGGTGCTCGGAATCGGCCGAAACCACTACAGCACGCTTCTTGAGCGCTACTGAATGTTGGTACCAAATCGTACGGTCTGATTCGGCCTGTGTGTGTGTTGGCTTGTGTCCATGTTCGATGTCTGTATCTCCGTCAATATTGCGATTCAGAGGCTCTCGTTCGGCCACAAGGCTCAACCGACCCTGCGCTATCGGCTCCGCCGATTTTAAAGCAAATTTTGTCGGGTGCTCGGAATCGGCCGAAACCACTACAGCACGCTTCGTGAGCGCTACTGAATGTTGGTACCAAATCGTACGGTCTGATTCGGCCTGTGTGTGTTTTGGCTTGTGTCCATGTTCGATGTCTGTATCTCGGTCAATATTGCGATTCAGAGGCTCTCGTTCGGCCACAAGGCTCAACCGACCCTGCGCTATCGGCTCCGCCGATTTTAAAGCAAATTTAGTCGGGTGCTCAGAATCGGCCGAAACCGCTACAGCACGCATCTCGAGCGCTACTAAATGTTGGTACCAAATCGTACGGTCTGATTCGGCCTGTGTGTGTTTTGGCTTGTGTCCATGTTCGATGTCTGTATCTCCGTCAATATTGCGATTCAGAGGCTCTCGTTCGGCCACAAGGCTCAACCGACCCTGCGCTATCGGCTCCGCCGATTTTAAAGCAAATTTTGTCGGGTGCTCGGAATCGGCCGAAACCGCTACAGCACGCTTCGTGAGCGCTACTAAATGTTGGTACCAAATTGTACGGTCTGATTCGGCCTGTGTGTGTGTTGGCTTGTGTCCATGTTCGATGTCTGTATCTCCGTCAATATTGCGATTCAGAGGCTCTCGTTCGGCCACAAGGCTCAACCGACCCTGCGCTATCGGCTCCGCCGATTTTAAAGCAAATTTTGTCGGGTGCTCGGAATCGGCCGAAACCACTACAGCACGCTTCGTGAGCGCTACTGAATGTTGGTACTAAATCGTACGGTCTGATTCGGCCTGTGTGGGTTTCATCTTGTGTCCATGTTCGATGTCTGTATCTCGGTCAATATTGCGATTCAGAGGCTCTCGTTCAGGCACAAGGCACAACCGACCCTGCGCTATCGGCTCCGCCGATTTTAAAGCAAATTTTGTCGGGTGCTCGGAATCGGCCGAAACCACTACAGCACGCTTCTTGAGCGCTATTAAATGTTGGTACCAAATTGTACGGTCTGATTCGGCCTGTGTGTGTTTTGGCTTGTGTCCATGTTCGATGTCTGTATCTCGGTCAATATTGCGATTCAGAGGCTCTCGTTCAGCCACAAGGCTCAACCGACCCTGCGCTATCGGCTCCGCCGATTTTAAAGCAAATTTTGTCGGGTGCTCGGAATCGGCCGAAACCACTACAGCACGCTTCTTGAGCGCTACTGAATGTTGGTACCAAATTGTACGGTCTGATTCGGCCTGTGTGTGTTTTGGCTTGTGTCCATGTTCGATGTCTGTATCTCCGTCAATATTGCGATTCAGAGGCTCTCGTTCAGCCACAAGGCTCAACCGACCCTGCGCTATCGGCTCCGCCGATTTTAAAGCAAATTTTGTCGGGTGCTCGGAATCGGCCGAAACCGCTACAGCACGCTTCTCGAGCGCTACTAAATGTTGGTACCAAATTGTACGGTCTGATTCGGCCTGTGTGTGTTTTGGCTTGTGTCCATGTTCGATGTCTGTATCTCCGTCAATATTGCGATTCAGAGGCTCTCGTTCAGCCACAAGGCTCAACCGACCCTGCGCTATCGGCTCCGCCGATTTTAAAGCAAATTTTGTCGGGTGCTCGGAATCGGCCGAAACCGCTACAGCACGCTTCTCGAGCGCTACTAAATGTTGGTACCAAATTGTACGGTCTGATTCGGCCTGTGTGTGTTTTGGCTTGTGTCCATGTTCGATGTCTGTATCTCCGTCAATATTGCGATTCAGAGGCTCTCGTTCAGCCACAAGGCTCAACCGACCCTGCGCTATCGGCTCCGCCGATTTTAAAGCAAATTTTGTCGGGTGCTCGGAATCGGCCGAAACCGCTACAGCACGCTTCTTGAGCGCTACTGAATGTTGGTACCAAATCGTACGGTCTGATTCGGCCTGTGTGTGTTTTGGCTTGTGTCCATGTTCGATGTCTGTATCTCCGTCAATATTGCGATTCAGAGGCTCTCGTTCAGCCACAAGGCACAACCGACCCTGCGCTATCGGCTCCGCCGATTTTAAAGCAAATTTTGTCGGGTGCTCGGAATCGGCCGAAACCGCTACAGCACGCTTCTCGAGCGCTACTAAATGTTGGTACCAAATTGTACGGTCTGATTCGGCCTGTGTGTGTTTTGGCTTGTGTCCATGTTCGATGTCTGTATCTCCGTCAATATTGCGATTCAGAGGCTCTCGTTCAGCCACAAGGCTCAACCGACCCTGCGCTATCGGCTCCGCCGATTTTAAAGCAAATTTTGTCGGGTGCTCGGAATCGGCCGAAACCACTACAGCACGCTTCTTGAGCGCTACTGAATGTTGGTACCAAATTGTACGGTCTGATTCGGCCTGTGTGTGTTTTGGCTTGTGTCCATGTTCGATGTCTGTATCTCCGTCAATATTGCGATTCAGAGGCTCTCGTTCAGCCACAAGGCTCAACCGACCCTGCGCTATCGGCTCCGCCGATTTTAAAGCAAATTTTGTCGGGTGCTCGGAATCGGCCGAAACCGCTACAGCACGCTTCTCGAGCGCTACTGAATGTTGGTACCAAATCGTACGGTCTGATTCGGCCTGTGTGTGTTTTGGCTTGTGTCCATGTTCGATGTCTGTATCTCCGTCAATATTGCGATTCAGAGGCTCTCGTTCAGCCACAAGGCACAACCGACCCTGCGCTATCGGCTCCGCCGATTTTAAAGCAAATTTTGTCGGGTGCTCGGAATCGGCCGAAACCGCTACAGCACGCTTCTCGAGCGCTACTAAATGTTGGTACCAAATTGTACGGTCTGATTCGGCCTGTGTGTGTTTTGGCTTGTGTCCATGTTCGATGTCTGTATCTCCGTCAATATTGCGATTCAGAGGCTCTCGTTCAGCCACAAGGCTCAACCGACCCTGCGCTATCGGCTCCGCCGATTTTAAAGCAAATTTTGTCGGGTGCTCGGAATCGGCCGAAACCGCTACAGCACGCTTCTCGAGCGCTACTAAATGTTGGTACCAAATTGTACGGTCTGATTCGGCCTGTGTGTGTTTTGGCTTGTGTCCATGTTCGATGTCTGTATCTCCGTCAATATTGCGATTCAGAGGCTCTCGTTCAGCCACAAGGCTCAACCGACCCTGCGCTATCGGCTCCGCCGATTTTAAAGCAAATTTTGTCGGGTGCTCGGAATCGGCCGAAACCACTACAGCACGCTTCTTGAGCGCTACTGAATGTTGGTACCAAATTGTACGGTCTGATTCGGCCTGTGTGTGTTTTGGCTTGTGTCCATGTTCGATGTCTGTATCTCCGTCAATATTGCGATTCAGAGGCTCTCGTTCAGCCACAAGGCTCAACCGACCCTGCGCTATCGGCTCCGCCGATTTTAAAGCAAATTTTGTCGGGTGCTCGGAATCGGCCGAAACCGCTACAGCACGCTTCTCGAGCGCTACTGAATGTTGGTACCAAATCGTACGGTCTGATTCGGCCTGTGTGTGTTTTGGCTTGTGTCCATGTTCGATGTCTGTATCTCCGTCAATATTGCGATTCAGAGGCTCTCGTTCAGCCACAAGGCACAACCGACCCTGCGCTATCGGCTCCGCCGATTTTAAAGCAAATTTTGTCGGGTGCTCGGAATCGGCCGAAACCGCTACAGCACGCTTCTCGAGCGCTACTAAATGTTGGTACCAAATCGTACGGTCTGATTCGGCCTGTGTGTGTTTTGGCTTGTGTCCATGTTCGATGTCTGTATCTCCGTCAATATTGCGATTCAGAGGCTCTCGTTCAGCCACAAGGCTCAACCGACCCTGCGCTATCGGCTCCGCCGATTTTAAAGCAAATTTTGTCGGGTGCTCGGAATCGGCCGAAACCACTACAGCACGCTTCTTGAGCGCTACTGAATGTTGGTACCAAATTGTACGGTCTGATTCGGCCTGTGTGTGTTTTGGCTTGTGTCCATGTTCGATGTCTGTATCTCCGTCAATATTGCGATTCAGAGGCTCTCGTTCAGCCACAAGGCTCAACCGACCCTGCGCTATCGGCTCCGCCGATTTTAAAGCAAATTTTGTCGGGTGCTCGGAATCGGCCGAAACCGCTACAGCACGCTTCTCGAGCGCTACTGAATGTTGGTACCAAATCGTACGGTCTGATTCGGCCTGTGTGTGTTTTGGCTTGTGTCCATGTTCGATGTCTGTATCTCCGTCAATATTGCGATTCAGAGGCTCTCGTTCAGCCACAAGGCACAACCGACCCTGCGCTATCGGCTCCGCCGATTTTAAAGCAAATTTTGTCGGGTGCTCGGAATCGGCCGAAACCGCTACAGCACGCTTCTCGAGCGCTACTAAATGTTGGTACCAAATCGTACGGTCTGATTCGGCCTGTGTGTGTTTTGGCTTGTGTCCATGTTCGATGTCTGTATCTCCGTCAATATTGCGATTCAGAGGCTCTCGTTCAGCCACAAGGCTCAACCGACCCTGCGCTATCGGCTCCGCCGATTTTAAAGCAAATTTTGTCGGGTGCTCGGAATCGGCCGAAACCACTACAGCACGCTTCTTGAGCGCTACTAAATGTTGGTACCAAATTTTACGGTCTGATTCGGCCTGTGTGTGTGTTGGCTTGTGTCCATGTTCGATGTCTGTATCTCCGTCAATATTGCGATTCAGAGGCTCTCGTTCGGCCACAAGGCTCAACCGACCCTGCGCTATCGGCTCCGCCGATTTTAAAGCAAATTTTGTCGGGTGCTCGGAATCGGCCGAAACCACTACAGCACGCTTCTTGAGCGCTACTGAATGTTGGTACCAAATCGTACGGTCTGATTCGGCCTGTGTGTGTGTTGGCTTGTGTCCATGTTCGATGTCTGTATCTCGGTCAATATTGCGATTCAGAGGCTCTCGTTCAGGCACAAGGCACAACCGACCCTGCGCTATCGGCTCCGCCGATTTTAAAGCAAATTTTGTCGGGTGCTCGGAATCGGCCGAAACCACTACAGCACGCTTCTTGAGCGCTACTAAATGTTGGTACCAAATCATACGGTCTGATTCGGCCTGTGTGTGTTTTGGCTTGTGTCCATGTTCGATGTCTGTATCTCCGTCAATATTGCGATTCAGAGGCTCTCGTTCAGCCACAAGGCACAACCGACCCTGCGCTATCAGCTCCGCCGATTTTAAAGCAAATTTTGTCGGGTGCTCGGAATCGGCCGAAACCACTACAGCACGCTTCTTGAGCGCTACTAAATGTTGGTACCAAATCATACGGTCTGATTCGGCCTGTGTGTGTTTTGGCTTGTGTCCATGTTCGATGTCTGTATCTCCGTCAATATTGCGATTCAGAGGCTCTCGTTCAGCCACAAGGCACAACCGACCCTGCGCTATCAGCTCCGCCGATTTTAAAGCAAATTTTGTCGGGTGCTCGGAATCGGCCGAAACCACTACAGCACGCTTCTTGAGCGCTACTAAATGTTGGTACCAAATCATACGGTCTGATTCGGCCTGTGTGTGTTTTGGCTTGTGTCCATGTTCGATGTCTGTATCTCCGTCAATATTGCGATTCAGAGGCTCTCGTTCAGCCACAAGGCACAACCGACCCTGCGCTATCAGCTCCGCCGATTTTAAAGCAAATTTTGTCGGGTGCTCGGAATCGGCCGAAACCACTACAGCACGCTTCGTGAGCGCTACTGAATGTTGGTACTAAATCGTACGGTCTGATTCGGCCTGTGTGGGTTTCATCTTGTGTCCATGTTCGATGTCTGTATCTCGGTCAATATTGCGATTCAGAGGCTCTCGTTCAGGCACAAGGCACAACCGACCCTGCGCTATCGGCTCCGCCGATTTTAAAGCAAATTTTGTCGGGTGCTCGGAATCGGCCGAAACCACTACAGCACGCTTCTTGAGCGCTACTAAATGTTGGTACCAAATCATACGGTCTGATTCGGCCTGTGTGTGTTTTGGCTTGTGTCCATGTTCGATGTCTGTATCTCCGTCAATATTGCGATTCAGAGGCTCTCGTTCAGCCACAAGGCACAACCGACCCTGCGCTATCAGCTCCGCCGATTTTAAAGCAAATTTTGTCGGGTGCTCGGAATCGGCCGAAACCGCTACAGCACGCTTCTCGAGCGCTACTAAATGTGGTACTAAATCGTACGGTCTGATTCGGCCTGTGTGTGTGTTGGCTTGTGTCCATGTTCGATGTCTGTATCTCCGTCAATATTGCGATTCAGAGGCTCTCGTTCGGCCACAAGGCTCAACCGACCCTGCGCTATCGGCTCCGCCGATTTTAAAGCAAATTTTGTCGGGTGCTCGGAATCGGCCGAAACCACTACAGCACGCTTCTTGAGCGCTACTAAATGTTGGTACCAAATCATACGGTCTGATTCGGCCTGTGTGTGTTTTGGCTTGTGTCCATGTTCGATGTCTGTATCTCCGTCAATATTGCGATTCAGAGGCTCTCATTCAGCCACAAGGCACAACCGACCCTGCGCTATCAGCTCCGCCGATTTTAAAGCAAATTTTGTCGGGTGCTCGGAATCGGCCGAAACCGCTACAGCACGCTTCTCGAGCGCTACTAAATGTTGGTACTAAATCGTACGGTCTGATTCGGCCTGTGTGTGTGTTGGCTTGTGTCCATGTTCGATGTCTGTATCTCCGTCAATATTGCGATTCAGAGGCTCTCGTTCGGCCACAAGGCTCAACCGACCCTGCGCTATCGGCTCCGCCGATTTTAAAGCAAATTTTGTCGGGTGCTCGGAATCGGCCGAAACCGCTACAGCACGCTTCTCGAGCGCTACTAAATGTTGGTACCAAATCGTACGGTCTGATTTGGCCTGTGTGTGTGTTGGCTTGTGTCCATGTTCGATGTCTGTATCTCCGTCAATATTGCGATTCAGAGGCTCTCGTTCGGCCACAAGGCTCAACCGACCCTGCGCTATCGGCTCCGCCGATTTTAAAGCAAATTTTGTCGGGTGCTCGGAATCGGCCGAAACCACTACAGCACGCTTCTTGAGCGCTACTAAATGTTGGTACCAAATCGTACGGTCTGATTCGGCCTGTGTGTGTTTTGGCTTGTGTCCATGTTCGATGTCTGTATCTCGGTCAATATTGCGATTCAGAGGCTCTCGTTCGGCCACAAGGCTCAACCGACCCTGCGCTATCGGCTCCGCCGATTTTAAAGCTAATTTTGTCGGGTGCTCGGAATCGGCCGAAACCACTACAGCACGCTTCTTGAGCGCTACAGAATGTTGGTACCAAATCGTACGGTCTGATTCGGCCTGTGTGTGTGTTGGCTTGTGTCCATGTTCGATGTCTGTATCTCCGTCAATATTGCGATTCAGAGGCTCTCGTTCGGCCACAAGGCTCAACCGACCCTGCGCTATCGGCTCCGCCGATTTTAAAGCTAATTTTGTCGGGTGCTCGGAATCGGCCGAAACCACTACAGCACGCTTCTTGAGCGCTACTAAATGTTGGTACCAAATTGTACGGTCTGATTTGGCCTGTGTGTGTTTTGGCTTGTGTCCATGTTCGATGTCTGTATCTCCGTCAATATTGCGATTCAGAGGCTCTCGTTCAGCCACAAGGCTCAACCGACCCTGCGCTATCAGCTCCGCCGATTTTAAAGCAAATTTTGTCGGCTGCTCGGAATCGGCCGAAACCGCTACAGCACGCTTCTTGAGCGCTACTGAATGTTGGTACCAAATCGTACGGTCTGATTCGGCCTGTGTGTGTGTTGGCTTGTGTCCATGTTCGATGTCTGTATCTCCGTCAATATTGCGATTCAGAGGCTCTCGTTCGGCCACAAGGCTCAACCGACCCTGCGCTATCGGCTCCGCCGATTTTAAAGCAAATTTTGTCGGGTGCTCGGAATCGGCCGAAACCACTACAGCACGCTTCTTGAGCGCTACTGAATGTTGGTACTAAATCGTACGGTCTGATTCGGCCTGTGTGGGTTTCATCTTGTGTCCATGTTCGATGTCTGTATCTCGGTCAATATTGCGATTCAGAGGCTCTCGTTCAGGCACAAGGCACAACCGACCCTGCGCTATCGGCTCCGCCGATTTTAAAGCAAATTTTGTCGGGTGCTCGGAATCGGCCGAAACCACTACAGCACGCTTCTTGAGCGCTACTAAATGTTGGTACCAAATCATACGGTCTGATTCGGCCTGTGTGTGTTTTGGCTTGTGTCCATGTTCGATGTCTGTATCTCCGTCAATATTGCGATTCAGAGGCTCTCGTTCAGCCACAAGGCACAACCGACCCTGCGCTATCAGCTCCGCCGATTTTAAAGCAAATTTTGTCGGGTGCTCGGAATCGGCCGAAACCACTACAGCACGCTTCTTGAGCGCTACTGAATGTTGGTACTAAATCGTACGGTCTGATTCGGCCTGTGTGGGTTTCATCTTGTGTCCATGTTCGATGTCTGTATCTCGGTCAATATTGCGATTCAGAGGCTCTCGTTCAGCCACAAGGCACAACCGACCCTGCGCTATCGGCTCCGCCGATTTTAAAGCAAATTTTGTCGGGTGCTCGGAATCGGCCGAAACCGCTACAGCACGCTTCTTGAGCGCTACTGAATGTTGGTACCAAATCGTACGGTCTGATTCGGCCTGTGTGTGTGTTGGCTTGTGTCCATGTTCGATGTCTGTATCTCCGTCAATATTGCGATTCAGAGGCTCTCGTTCGGCCACAAGGCTCAACCGACCCTGCGCTATCGGCTCCGCCGATTTTAAAGCAAATTTTGTCGGGTGCTCGGAATCGGCCGAAACCACTACAGCACGCTTCTTGAGCGCTACTAAATGTTGGTACCAAATTGTACGGTCTGATTTGGCCTGTGTGTGTTTTGGCTTGTGTCCATGTTCGATGTCTGTATCTCCGTCAATATTGCGATTCAGAGGCTCTCGTTCAGCCACAAGGCACAACCGACCCTGCGCTATCAGCTCCGCCGATTTTAAAGCAAATTTTGTCGGCTGCTCGGAATCGGCCGAAACCGCTACAGCACGCTTCTTGAGCGCTACTGAATGTTGGTACCAAATCGTACGGTCTGATTCGGCCTGTGTGTGTGTTGGCTTGTGTCCATGTTCGATGTCTGTATCTCCGTCAATATTGCGATTCAGAGGCTCTCGTTCGGCCACAAGGCTCAACCGACCCTGCGCTATCGGCTCCGCCGATTTTAAAGCAAATTTTGTCGGGTGCTCGGAATCGGCCGAAACCACTACAGCACGCTTCTTGAGCGCTACTGAATGTTGGTACTAAATCGTACGGTCTGATTCGGCCTGTGTGGGTTTCATCTTGTGTCCATGTTCGATGTCTGTATCTCGGTCAATATTGCGATTCAGAGGCTCTCGTTCAGGCACAAGGCACAACCGACCCTGCGCTATCGGCTCCGCCGATTTTAAAGCAAATTTTGTCGGGTGCTCGGAATCGGCCGAAACCACTACAGCACGCTTCTTGAGCGCTACTAAATGTTGGTACCAAATCATACGGTCTGATTCGGCCTGTGTGTGTTTTGGCTTGTGTCCATGTTCGATGTCTGTATCTCCGTCAATATTGCGATTCAGAGGCTCTCGTTCAGCCACAAGGCTCAACCGACCCTGCGCTATCAGCTCCGCCGATTTTAAAGCAAATTTTGTCGGGTGCTCGGAATCGGCCGAAACCACTACAGCACGCTTCTTGAGCGCTACTGAATGTTGGTACTAAATCGTACGGTCTGATTCGGCCTGTGTGGGTTTCATCTTGTGTCCATGTTCGATGTCTGTATCTCGGTCAATATTGCGATTCAGAGGCTCTCGTTCAGCCACAAGGCACAACCGACCCTGCGCTATCGGCTCCGCCGATTTTAAAGCAAATTTTGTCGGGTGCTCGGAATCGGCCGAAACCGCTACAGCACGCTTCTTGAGCGCTACTGAATGTTGGTACCAAATCGTACGGTCTGATTCGGCCTGTGTGTGTGTTGGCTTGTGTCCATGTTCGATGTCTGTATCTCCGTCAATATTGCGATTCAGAGGCTCTCGTTCGGCCACAAGGCTCAACCGACCCTGCGCTATCGGCTCCGCCGATTTTAAAGCAAATTTTGTCGGGTGCTCGGAATCGGCCGAAACCACTACAGCACGCTTCTTGAGCGCTACTGAATGTTGGTACTAAATCGTACGGTCTGATTCGGCCTGTGTGGGTTTCATCTTGTGTCCATGTTCGATGTCTGTATCTCGGTCAATATTGCGATTCAGAGGCTCTCGTTCAGGCACAAGGCACAACCGACCCTGCGCTATCGGCTCCGCCGATTTTAAAGCAAATTTTGTCGGGTGCTCGGAATCGGCCGAAACCACTACAGCACGCTTCTTGAGCGCTACTAAATGTTGGTACCAAATCATACGGTCTGATTCGGCCTGTGTGTGTTTTGGCTTGTGTCCATGTTCGATGTCTGTATCTCCGTCAATATTGCGATTCAGAGGCTCTCGTTCGGCCACAAGGCTCAACCGACCCTGCGCTATCGGCTCCGCCGATTTTAAAGCAAATTTTGTCGGGTGCTCGGAATCGGCCGAAACCGCTACAGCACGCTTCTTGAGCGCTACTGAATGTTGGTACCAAATCGTACGGTCTGATTCGGCCTGTGTGTGTGTTGGCTTGTGTCCATGTTCGATGTCTGTATCTCCGTCAATATTGCGATTCAGAGGCTCTCGTTCGGCCACAAGGCTCAACCGACCCTGCGCTATCGGCTCCGCCGATTTTAAAGCAAATTTTGTCGGGTGCTCGGAATCGGCCGAAACCACTACAGCACGCTTCTTGAGCGCTACTGAATGTTGGTACTAAATCGTACGGTCTGATTCGGCCTGTGTGGGTTTCATCTTGTGTCCATGTTCGATGTCTGTATCTCGGTCAATATTGCGATTCAGAGGCTCTCGTTCAGGCACAAGGCACAACCGACCCTGCGCTATCGGCTCCGCCGATTTTAAAGCAAATTTTGTCGGGTGCTCGGAATCGGCCGAAACCACTACAGCACGCTTCTTGAGCGCTACTAAATGTTGGTACCAAATCATACGGTCTGATTCGGCCTGTGTGTGTTTTGGCTTGTGTCCATGTTCGATGTCTGTATCTCCGTCAATATTGCGATTCAGAGGCTCTCGTTCAGCCACAAGGCACAACCGACCCTGCGCTATCAGCTCCGCCGATTTTAAAGCAAATTTTGTCGGGTGCTCGGAATCGGCCGAAACCGCTACAGCACGCTTCTCGAGCGCTACTAAATGTTGGTACTAAATCGTACGGTCTGATTCGGCCTGTGTGTGTGTTGGCTTGTGTCCATGTTCGATGTCTGTATCTCCGTCAATATTGCGATTCAGAGGCTCTCGTTCGGCCACAAGGCTCAACCGACCCTGCGCTATCGGCTCCGCCGATTTTAAAGCAAATTTTGTCGGGTGCTCGGAATCGGCCGAAACCGCTACAGCACGCTTCTCGAGCGCTACTAAATGTTGGTACTAAATCGTACGGTCTGATTCGGCCTGTGTGTGTGTTGGCTTGTGTCCATGTTCGATGTCTGTATCTCCGTCAATATTGCGATTCAGAGGCTCTCGTTCGGCCACAAGGCTCAACCGACCCTGCGCTATCGGCTCCGCCGATTTTAAAGCAAATTTTGTCGGGTGCTCGGAATCGGCCGAAACCACTACAGCA
The DNA here is from genome assembly GCA_030324255.1 of Phytophthora capsici. Taxonomy (NCBI): domain Eukaryota; phylum Oomycota; class Peronosporomycetes; order Peronosporales; family Peronosporaceae; genus Phytophthora; species Phytophthora capsici. The sequence goes on along the minus strand of JAFEIO010000023.1, from coordinate 169,709 downwards.
CGCTTCTTGAGCGCTACTGAATGTTGGTACTAAATCGTACGGTCTGATTCGGCCTGTGTGGGTTTCATCTTGTGTCCATGTTCGATGTCTGTATCTCGGTCAATATTGCGATTCAGAGGCTCTCGTTCAGGCACAAGGCACAACCGACCCTGCGCTATCGGCTCCGCCGATTTTAAAGCAAATTTTGTCGGGTGCTCGGAATCGGCCGAAACCACTACAGCACGCTTCTTGAGCGCTACTAAATGTTGGTACCAAATCATACGGTCTGATTCGGCCTGTGTGTGTTTTGGCTTGTGTCCATGTTCGATGTCTGTATCTCCGTCAATATTGCGACTCAGAGGCTCTCGTTCAGCCACAAGGCACAACCGACCCTGCGCTATCAGCTCCGCCGATTTTAAAGCAAATTTTGTCGGGTGCTCGGAATCGGCCGAAACCGCTACAGCACGCTTCTCGAGCGCTACTAAATGTTGGTACTAAATCGTACGGTCTGATTCGGCCTGTGTGTGTGTTGGCTTGTGTCCATGTTCGATGTCTGTATCTCCGTCAATATTGCGATTCAGAGGCTCTCGTTCGGCCACAAGGCTCAACCGACCCTGCGCTATCGGCTCCGCCGATTTTAAAGCAAATTTTGTCGGGTGCTCGGAATCGGCCGAAACCGCTACAGCACGCTTCTTGAGCGCTACTGAATGTTGGTACCAAATCGTACGGTCTGATTCGGCCTGTGTGTGTGTTGGCTTGTGTCCATGTTCGATGTCTGTATCTCCGTCAATATTGCGATTCAGAGGCTCTCGTTCGGCCACAAGGCTCAACCGACCCTGCGCTATCGGCTCCGCCGATTTTAAAGCAAATTTTGTCGGGTGCTCGGAATCGGCCGAAACCACTACAGCACGCTTCTTGAGCGCTACTGAATGTTGGTACTAAATCGTACGGTCTGATTCGGCCTGTGTGGGTTTCATCTTGTGTCTGTGGCGTAGTGGCTCGCGAGGAAACTCGACGCGAGGGGCACTCACACACTTGGCGTCCGGACTCCCGACTGACGGGGGGGTACTCCGCTTGCCGTGGGGGGCTCTGAAGACTTGCTCACCTTGTGTACCCGTCGGGTTGGACGATTACGCTCTTCTTGATGACTCGGAAGAGATGCCGGGCTTGATCTGGGTTGAGTGGGTGTGGACGGCACTTGGGTTTCGGCTTGACGGCTTGTGGCAGTTCTTCACTTGCCGTCGGTTAGGGTGTAGATCACGGGGTAGCGTAGATCCACGGGGGGTCCTAGGGTGTGTTCACCAAAGGCCAATAATTCCAATACGATGCTTGACTGCCTCCTTCTGGCAGGGATCTTGAGGGGGGTGAGAAAGGAGCGTGGGCGACCTGGGCAAGCTATCCAGGCGTTCTTGCGCTTCTTCTTGTAGATCGCTGCAGTCCTTGGTCGTCAGAGGGGGCCAATATACTTCCCAGCTCTGGAATAGGTAGGACGCTTGATATATAAGAAGAACTCCCTCTCTTGTTGAGTGTTAACTCACTTGTTCGCTAGAAAGCACTTGTTCCCTAGAAAGTAAATTCAACACTGATATGCAATTCCCTAAACCTCTCCCCCAAGCCTCGACGCCTCTCTGCCACACGTTGCCAAACTGGCTCCACAATCGTACTTAGCCTTGACGATGCCTTGATCACACCGCGATCACCACACACCGCGATCACCACAGCATGTACCATGATTATGGTACCTTGATCTTCCCTGGGGATCGCGCTTGGTGTACTCGAAAGACTGCACCATTCCCTGGGGATCACCGCGATCTCGACCTTGAGATCACTGCGATCTTCGACCTTGAGATCACCCTGGTGTATCGAAATGATTGTACCGGACCCCGATGATCGCTTTCGACTTGTGATGGAATGATTGGGCCACGATCATGTTCGTGATCCTGTCGGACCGTACCATATAAACGGTACCGTGGTCATGTAGCGTCACATCGTGATCACGGAGACGGTGTACCCCCAACGTGGCACAGTGATCCCGAGCCGGTCCTTTCCGTCAAACAAGATTCTCACTTCACCACAATCGTCCCCCGCACGGAGAACGACTCGTACAGCGATCGGGACCCGTGCGTCGCCATCACCCTTGGAATCCGTCTGCTCATGTCCGACTCTTCCGACGCGGGTGCCTCTCCTGCCCCTGGTGGCTCTCCGATCTCATCCACGGTGACGAACGCTGCCGTTGGTACGTTAACCATACGATCTTTCTTGAGCATCCTTCTTATCACATGCCGTCATGCTTCTCCACTTAGCCGCTCGTGACACTCCATCTGCTCCCTCTGGTCAAGCTCTACAACCGAGATCAGATGCTGCCGCCCGTCCTGAAGATGGTACGTCTCCTGTTTTGCTGCACTGGAACTCTGCTCCGTTGCTTAACTCCTCGACAATCTTCACATAGGTGCACCACCGCTTTACTCGCGCCCTCTTCTGCAGCTCACCGGCCATACTCCGTCCACGGTGCATAGTCTTCCTGCCGAGATCGACGAGCACGCCCTCCGGCGTTCCATCGGTGATCTTCAAGACATCTTGGGGCAACTAACGGCATACCAACTTCAGACTGCAGCGTACAATGATCTCCAGCGGGATTTCGAAGATCTCCAGCGTGAACACGCTCTACTCCGTCGGGAAATCACTGCGCTACGCGCTGAGATGACGTCAACTCTGCAGCAGGCCGCTCCCTACGTAACTTTCTGCCAGCACCGCTATGATTTGCTGCGCCGTCGCTTGGAAGAAACTCAGTTGCGACTTGCTGAAATGGAATCAGCCTTGGCCGTTCGTCGCGACAACTCCAATGAAATCGCTTGTCTCCGTGATCGACTACTCGCGTTCGAACGCATGCATGCAGACGTCGTCGCCGAATATAACGAGCGCGTGGACGAATTGGAGGCTCGTTTGGCTTCGACTCGTCCTGCGATCGACACTAGCCAGCTTGCCCAGGCGATCTTCGATCAAGACGTTGCCGCCGCAGAGCGTGATGCTGCCATTGCTGACCGCAATTGCGCCATTGCGGCTCGGGATCTAGCCGTAGCTGAACGCGATTCCACCATCGCTGATCGTGATTCCGTAATCGCCGACCGCGATTCCGCGGTTGCGGCTCGGGACGGAGCTGTGGCCGAACGTGATTCTGCAATCGCTGATCGTGATTCCGCCGTCGCAGCACGTAACGCTGCTTTAATCGATCGAGATCGCGCTATCAAGGATCGCGAAACTGCTGATGCGGCTCGAGATCTAGCTATTTCTGAACGCGATTCGGCATTCCACGATCGCGCCTCCGCAATAATAGAGCGCGATACTGCCGTCGGTGATCGAGATGCTGCTTCAGAAGCCCGAGACACAGCGCAGGCCGCTCATGCTGCAGCCCAGAAAGAGTGTGACGTCCTGGCCGGCGAGATCCAGTCTCTCACCGCTTCCTTGACCAATGCCGAAAACGCCATTCGCCTCCTCCGCCAGCAGGTCGCATCTATGGGCAGAGAGATCACCGATCTTCATGATCAGCTAGGCCGTCATAAGACGGGTTCTCGTCGTGAACTCGAACGCAGTCTGGAAGCGCGCGATGAACTCCAGGCGAAGCTTGATAAGGCTACCGACGATCTGCTTAGCAGGCAAGCAGCCTTGCTCCGAGCGCTACACGCTCAACGGCGTGCTCAGCAAGACCTGGTCTCTGTTCGTACGTGCTGGTGTTTGATCTTCATATTCTCACCCCAGTCAGTTAACCGGATGGTGTTCCACATGTAGGTGCACAGGCAGACGCTCAACGGACTCGGATCGCCAATCTCGAAGGGCAGGTCGGATCGTCGCAACAACATGAACTCTCTGTACGCCGTCTGGAATCGGAGAAGACTACACTTGCCAACGATCTCGAGGCCGAGCGACAAGCACGGGCTGACGCAGAGTCTGATCGCGATCGTGCGCTCCGAGATCAAGCCGACGCTGAAGCCGCTCGCGATCGCTTGCTCGCCGAACGGCAGACTGTCCAAGCGCAGTTGAGTTCGCTAGGCTCGATCTTCGGTGTTCCTGTCCAGACGCCTCCTCAGCCTCCTTCTACTGTCAAAGGACAATCGTCTCGCAGCCAGTCAGTTCCGTCAAGGAAACCGTCACCATCTTCGTCCCGCAAAAGAGGTCGGCGAGCGTCATCTGGAACTCCTCGGCCTAAACGTTCACGTACGAGTCCTCCAGTAACACGAAGCTCATCGGGTCATCCCCCGGTCGTTGCTGGGTCCACTACTGGCGGGACGCCAAGCAGTCCCATCGTCCTCAGCGAGGAGGAAGATGTTGGAGCTCCATCGGGTTCCGGGAACGTCATCGATGGTGATCAGGATGACCTTCCAGATCAAGGTGATCACGAAGACGTCGATACCCAGGCAAACCAAAACAACTCTCAGGGTCTTGACCATGCCGACCAGAACTCTGACGATCAAAAGGGCCAAGATCCTCCAGGCTCGCCCGACAATCGTAGTTCGCCGGTTCCGCCCGCAACTCCACCGATCGTTCCGGGGAGCAGTCAAGAACGTCCCCACGGAGGAAGCCCTGATTCCGGTGGTGATCCCAGCGACAGCAGTGATAGCAGTAGTTCCAGTCATCACCGGAGTGGGGCTTCAGACAGCGACGACGGAAGTTCGGACTCTCTATCCTCGCATGACTCGGACAACACTCTCCTCGCGGCACAGGAGTACGAAGATCTCCTGCCCACTGTGATCTCGCGCCAGCGTTGGATCCCTGGCTATCGTCGACCAACCGTCTACCGCCGCCAGCGCGATTGTGACCCTTGGCCGTTGGTGGAAGTCAGTCAGCTGAGTATCCGACGACTGCGTCTGGACACGTTGGTTGCTCAGTGGACCCGTCCCAAGTTCTGGTTGTTTCCCCGAAATCCGCGTGCTCCTGCTGCTGCTGATTGGCATCCCGGATTGATCACCGAGGCCAATATCCGTGCGCTCTATGCAGCGAACCCTCCGCCCTGGGATGCTCTACGTCGCATCGTAGTGCCTCGTTCGTTCGAAATGAACGGGTGGTTCGCTGACTTTTGCCAGAGGTATGAAGACTTCGAGGAGAACAGCCGTCAAGTGTTCTGGGAGACCACGCACAAACTCCCCATCACGCCGGCCATGTGTGCCGCCGAGCCGTTCCTTGAGCAGTACCGGAAAGATTGTCGCGTCCGCAGGATGCGCGCCGGCCCTAGATGGAAGAGGCTGCTGAAGCACTTGATGGCGGGCCTCAAGAGTGGCGAGTGCGATCTCGACTTTCTGCTTGACCCCTACTTCTTACACTTCCCAGCGCGTGGCGAACAAGTTTGCTGGTATCCCGGTCAAGGGGAGAGGCAGCGCCCTGCCGATCTCCTTGCAGCCCTCCAGATCGTCGACCGTGCTGATCCTTGGCGTAACCAGCATCGCGAGAACATCGCAGACCACCCAGGATCTCGCCTCGCGCGCCTCGACCGCAAGTTCTTCCAGGCTGATGACAGCGACTAGGCGCGGCTAGGCTTCCTGACACGTAGCTCTTCGTCTTGACTTCAGGGATTCTTTTTGAGATGTGTCCCTTCTTATACTCACATAAACAAATATCCCCTCCTTCCATTCGTGTGGCCCTTCCACACGAATCACTCCCCCTTTCGCACTTAATGCGACGGGGTTCCTCCCACTTCTTCTTCGTGAGACTGCATGACGCCAAAGCGACTGCGGCTGACCTGACTTCTCTCGAACTCACGGAGCAGCGCCCCGCAATTCAAGTCCACTTCGTCCACCCAAGTCGGCTCGTCATACCCCTTCCAGTGCACCAAGAACTCACGACGGTTCCGTCCATATCGCGTCTTCCGAGATGATCGTACGTCCGCAATCTTCTCCACTTCGTACTCGTCCTCGTCTAATTCTCGTTCCCAACTGTCTTCTGGTAGAAATGCTTCGTCGAAGTCCACGCGATCTTCCTCGGCGATCACGATCTCAGTCTTCGGACGATCAGGGAAGCGCTTCACGAGCTTGAGCTTCGACACGTGCACGATCGGGAAGATCCGATATTCGGTCCCCGCAATCTCCAGCTTCGCTGCGTGTTGATCAATCATCTCCGCCACGCGGAACGGCCCATGCCACAGGTGTGCGAGCTTCCGAGCGTAGCCAACCTTGACGCGATCCAAGTACAGCCAGACCTGATCTCCGGCGACAATGTTATGTGGACGAAGATCTTCGTTGTGGCGATCTGCACGACTCTGGATGGCTTCCCGTAGGCGTTCGTTCACCTCTTCACGCGCTCGCTGGTAGTGGCCTTGCACCCGATTACGCCATCTCCTGGGATCGCGATCACGGCTACGCGTGTTCCCCACAGGCAGCGATGCTTCCAGCGTTGACCGGGGATCCCAGCCGTGCACGAGGAAGAACGACGTATCCCCGCGAACGCGATCCTGAGCTGTGTTCAATGCGAATGTCAACCTCTCGGCATACTCGTCCCAATCCTTCTGGTTCATGTCGGCGACATACATCTTGATCGATCGCGTCAGCGTCTGCACCATGCGTTCCGCCGTTCCATTCGCCTGAGGTCTGTATGCCATTGTGGGGCTCTGCCGTTGGCCCACTATTCGATTGAACGCCCGGAACACGTCTGCCATAAACCCAGGTTCGCGATCATGTCTGATGACCTCGCTTGCACCGAAACGGCGGAAGACGCTCTCCTCGTAATTCTCAGCAATCTGCTGAGCGGTTCGGGAGCTGCTCGCCTTGGCGATCACGTACCCGGTGAACAAATCGACCCAGACTAGGAGTTCCGTGTTCCCCTTATACGACTTCGGAAGCGAAGGGATGTGATCCATGGCGATGATTTGGAACGGGTAGGTGGCCTGCACATTTCCGGGTGATCTCCCTTGAACGGTAGGTCTCCCTTTCCCCGTCTCGCAATCGGTACACTCGCTCACGTAACGTTGAACGTCCCTGAACAGGCCCCTCCAGTGGAAGTGCTGCTTGATCTTCGCGTAGGTCCTTCCTACTCCCTGGTGACCACCTTCCAAGCTCGCGTGATAGTGATGCAGGAAGTCCTGACGAAGTCGCTCAGGGATCACCAGCTTGGCGATCGTATCCCGCTCTTCATCAACGCCGTTCGTGGAAGACGGGCAGTACCACAGGAGATGATCTCCGTCAACTTCATAGGAATCGGCGATCTTCGCGCAAGTCCGGGCGTCCTTCGCCGTCAAGTCGGCCACGTCCCCAGTCAGGTACGTCCTCAGATCGGCGATCCACTTCTCTTCGCCCTGTGCCTTAGCAATGCGTTCTAACCTCATGCTCTGGACCACAGGTTCCTGCAGGCATTCTGGTGGGGATCGTCGGCGCACGGACGACCGAGTCACGGCCGCTACTTGGACAATCTCGCTCTCGTTCTTCGGCTTCAGGATCTCCCCCAACCGGTTGAGCGTGATCAAGTCCTCGATGACTCCCGCGGACGTGACAACTGTGCCGGCCTCGTTCTTCAGGGCCTCGCTAGCGAGTCGATCGGCGCTGCTGTTCCACTCGCGTTTCACGTGCACGAACTCGTGCTGAGGCCAGGCCGTGAGCTTCTCCATCGCCTTCTCACGCAGAAGCTGCAGATCCGGAGCCTTGCATGCGATCTCGCCGCGCATTTGGCGGATCACCAAGTTGGAGTCTCCGCAGATCACCAAGCGTCCCCTGTCTAAAGGTGCAAGGAGATCCAGGCACAAGAGCAATCCATGATACTCGGCTTCGTTCACCGTCATCTCCACAGCGTACGAGGATGCCGCAGTGATGATCGACCACTCGGGCAACTTCCAAATCACGGCGCTGTACGCTCCACTGCCGCGTTTGACTCGGGCAGATCCGTCGAAACTCACGACGATCAGCTCTTCATCAAGTTCGACAGTCGGCGTGGGCGCGACGATCACCTGGCGGGGCTGCTTCTTGGGCGCAACAGCAATGAGGGCCTCGTCGACTTCTTCTCGTGGAGTGATGCTCGCGGCGAGCGTCCCCAGGACTTCGTCTTCGCCTCTCGTGCATCGCATAATCTCCAACGTCCACTGAGACAGGAGAGCGGCCCATGATCCCAGCCGGCCTTGCAAGCCTGAAGACTTGAGGAGCCAAGCCAACGTCGAGTGCCGAGTCAGCACCTTGGTCGCTCGACCGACAAGCGCCGTGTGGCAGACATCCTAGATCCTCAGCAAGGCCAAGACCTCCTTCTCGACGATCCCGTAATTGAGCTCGTTCGTCTTGAGGATGCGGCTGGTGAAGGTCACTGGCCAATACACGCCATCATGATCCTGCATGAGAGCCGCAGAGATCGCCCACTTGTTCGCATAGATGACGAGCACTGGTGGGCGATCGGGATCGAAGTGCTTCAAGATTGGAGTCGACATGATCTTGGCCTTCAGCATGGTGAACGCTACCGTGGCTCTCGTCCAGCGATCGTTCTCGGCCTTCTCACGATCCACGTCTCCTGCATACGCCGAATACTCCGGGATCACCGTTCGGCAGCGCAGCTCGAAGAAGTCCGACTCGCGGAGCTCGTACAAGATCGCGGCATACACGGCGAAGTCTTCGATGAAGCGGCTGTAGTAATTCAGGCTGCCGAGGAACGACTGCATCGCGCGCAAGGTCTGCGGGAAGGGCAAGTCGCACAGGGACTCAAGATCCTTCGGGTGTGCTTCGAGCCCTTCGATCGAAACTCGGTGGCCGAGGTAGTCGACCTTCCGCATGCCCCAGGAGCTCTTCACCACGCTGATCGACAAGTTCCAGCGATCGCAGGCGTCTAGCAGCCGCTCCACTTTCTCGCAGAGATTGTCCCACGAGTCAGCTGTGACCAAGATGTCGTCGATATACGATCGTCGACCAAGGACAGACGGTTGGTGCTCCAGCTCGGGTTCACCAGACTCGAAGACGTCGACTTCACCTTCAGCATCATCGCCGTTCCCAATTCGGAGGAATCCATAGAGGGCGTTGTCAAGCAACCGCTGATAGATCTGCGGCGCGTTCTTCAGGCCGAACGGCATGCGAGTCCACTCGAACAAGCCAAAAGGTGTAATGAACGCCGAGATCTTCCGAGCGCGTTCCGTCATCTGCACCACCCAGAATCCGCTTGCCATGTCCAAGGAACAGTACCAGAGGACCTTGTCGAGATCTTCCAAGAGGTCATTGATCAAGGGCATCGGATATACCATCAGCCGGGTCAGGGAGTTCACAAGACGATAATCGATGCAGAGCCGGATGTCCACCCCGTTCTTCTTGATGATGATCACGATCGGGGACGCCCACGGAGATGTTGACGGGACAATGATCTTCGCAGCCAGCAAGCCCTTGATCAAGTCGGAGAGTTTCTCGCGGTACTGCGGCGCAACCCGGCGAACACGTTGAGCGATCGGGGCCGCTCCTCCCACGTCGATGTCACAGACTACTCCGACTGCTGCGGGTGGCAAGGCATTCCCCTTCCCGATCAGAAGGTGCTTCCGCTTCCAGATGATACGCTTCAGTCGATCAATCTCCTCCGGCGTGTTCAGCTTAGGATCTCCTGCTTGGATGTCTTCGATCTTCACTTCTTCAGTGGCACTCGCAATCTCCGGCAAGACGGCCATCTGATCTTCAAGGTCTTCCGCGAACAGGTTCCCGCCGTCATGGTAGTATCCTCCGGCGTCTTCCTGGATCTCCGCCGGTTCTTCCGCGACCTCAGGCTCCTTCGCTTCGGCTTCCAAGTTGAGGGCAGCTTCCGGTTCCGGTTCGCGTTCTCCGGAGTCCAGCTTGGCTTCGGTCGTCTCCGGCCTATTCACAAGTGGCTCGGCCCGACGAACCGTCGTCGCAGCAACCGTTGGACGAGGAGCCGTTTCGCCCCTTCGCAAAAGCTGCGTTGGGGTGGCGTACTCCGGCCGTTCCACTAACGGTCCGGACTCCTCAGCGGGAAGGTCTTCGTCGTCCTGGCGATCAGTCGTCGCTTCAAACGCTAGAGTTTGCCACTCTGCGTACCGCCGCGATCCAACCGACACGTGTCCAGGCACTCGAGGCACAAGATCTTCGGCGAGCCACATCCCCAGTTCGAGGTTTCGTCCCAGGCGCAGCTCACAGTCGCTAACATTGGTGATCTTCAGGTGTCGCCTGCGGCCAAGCCCCCTCGACACGGTAGGTACCCACTTTTCCCCACGCACGATCCACAGCTTTTCTCGTTCTAACGCTCGTGGTGGTTTCAGGGGAACTTCGGCTGATCCTCCGACGGGAATGAAGATGTCATCTTCCAACAGCAGCGAGTGACTGCTTCGACCGTACGGTGGACGCCTCCCCGACAACTGGATTCGGACTTCGTCAGCTAGGCACATCGTGCCGTCCGCGAGATCCAGGCGGATCCCAGCTGGGATCATGAAGTCCATGCCCAAGATCACGTCTTGACCCGACAAGGGGCCAACCCAGGCGTCAAAGAAGTACACGAGATACCCCGCTAGCGTGACCTTGATGGTGGTACGTCCCAACGTTGAGTACGCGTTCTCTCCAATTCCCACACACTCTTGTTTCTGACTTTCGTCTATGATACAGCCAACCTTACGAGCAAAGGTGGTGTCCACAATTGAGACTTCTGCGCCAGAGTCCAAGAGCATGGTCGCCTTCGAGTTGTTGATCTTCCCGGTGATCTTCGCCTGCTTGAACCACTTGCCGGGCGAGTAGTACTTCCAGTACCCTCGCGATTCCCCGGGTCGGAGCTCCCATCCAATATCTGGCGGGGGTCTCGTCAGCGAGTTCACGGTCTTGAGTTCGCCGGGCTCTGTATCCGGGGCATGATCTCTCCAGTATCCACGGGTCTTCCCATCAGCCAAGTCCAGTTCCATCACAACATCCGATCGCGCGTATTCATCTCTTCGCAAGCTCGCGATCGTCGCGGTACGTTTCTCATGAATTCCACGTGTATTGTTGATAGGATCCTTCAGGGAACTGACCTTCGACTGTGCTTGCCTGTCAACGTATGCAAATATGCAGAACTTAGAACGCTCGGCTCGTACCAGATTCCAACCTGGCGAGCGTCCTAGTTTAACATCTTCTCCGCCTTCGAGGGAAACATCCCGGCATGGCGCGTGGGATCATACCACTGACGGATCAAGTTATAAAACTCCTCCATCGGGCATTCTCCGGCTTCATGCACTTCGCCGCACGCTCGACAGACGTACAGGCAGTGATCACCAGGGTGTCCTCTTCTTCCGCACTTCTGACAAGTCAAGCGCTTCCAGCATCCAAGGTCCGTGTGCCGCGTGGACCCGCAGTGGGAACATCTCTCTACGCGATCGTCGTTCCGAGGGCGATGAGGCTGCTCCGGGTTGTTTGCTGGTCCTTGAGCGTCGCGGCGTGGCTGAGGCTGATCTTCCGACTTGCGCTGATCGGCGACGGCGGCGAGATAGATCTGGGATCTACTTCGTTCGAGGTCCGATCCTCCGGAGTCCGAGTCCGATCCTGAGCTCTCGCTGTCATGGGCCATGTGAATGGCGCGAATCGCTCGGGCATGTTTGGTGGACGCTTGTGGAGGAGTTGACGATGACGACTTCTGGCGGTACTTCGAAGATCCCATGGACGCCTTTCCTTGCCGGGATTTGGCACGCTGACGTAGTCGCAATACGTCTGCCAGTGCGTCCCCATCTCCAAGGCGCAGTAGCGTCAGCTGGTCCGCTAGATCGCGATCGTCCAAGGTTTCGATGAAGTGTTCCACGTGTTCTCGGAGGGCCGACGACGGACCAGTCTTGATTGGCAACTTCGCACGGAGTCCTAACACGGTCAGGCGATGAAGATACTCGAGTGGCGACTCGTCAGACCTCTTCCTGGCATGGTAATATTGCCTCGCAAGAGACACGCCCAGACCGCAGTATTCGGCCCTGAAGCCATCCAGCAGGTCTTTCCACTTGCCACGCGTCGTTCTTCCCAACTGCTGGTACCAGTTCCGCGCAGGACCAGTTAACAAGTTCCCGAAGACGATACACTTCTCGCTATCAGGGGCTTGATCACGGACGAACGCAGACTTCACCTTGCCCAGCCAGCCGCGGGCGCGATCCTCGTCAGTGTCTTTGCCGGAGAACTCTTTCAGCTCGGAGATTGCTGACATCCGGACTCGCGGGATCGCAGCAGTATGTTCGGCAGACGCGGTTGCTTCTGCTGAGGCAACGATTGCTCGGCGGGGAACGTCAATGCTGAAGTCGTCGGGATCATACTCATCCGGAGATGCGTGGACCGATCCCACCGATTCCATGTCGACATCGGACGCCTCACGTGCTCTAGGCTCGCTGCGGTTCTTCTCTTCGGCTTGCTCCTTCAAGAAACGTTCCATGGCCGAGTCGAAGAACGATTGCATGCGGTCCGGGTTGTGGGCGTTGGTCGACGCTCTGGCTACGGGCACAGGGTTAACAGGCATCTTCTCTTCCTTGATCTTCCTCGCCTGGATCATAGCGGCTCCCGATGGACCAAGGGTCATCCTCGTTGGCCCGGTGGGGTTGTCCGATTCGATGTCTGACGACACAGAGGCCTTCGCGGACGCAAAACCGGAGTGCGAGGAAGCCGAGGTCGGGTATTCTTCCGTAGGTCCGAGGCTGGACGATGATGCGGACACGCCTACCAGTGGCTTCAGCAGCTTGAGCAAACGCTTGGCCGATTCCTCAACGGTGGTTATGCTGAGCTCGAACACAGCTTCAGCGTCGAAGGCTCCGGCAACGATCCCAGCTTCATCCAGCAGGTTCATCAGGCTGGTGATCGCGACCATGAGGTCGGACGCCTTCGCAACGGGTGTTACAGGGCCTTGGAGGTCTCCAATCAGCTTCGGCTTCATCACGATCATCACGGGATCTTCTAGCAAGAACGCATTGAGCTGCTTCCGGTAGAAGATCTTCTGCAGCTGATCCGGAGTCCAAGGCCTGACGTCTCCACTCTCCTCCTCGTCTGGTGCTCTCAACTTCGGCTTACCAAGCTTCGACGCCGACTTCTTCGCGGAGATGTGAGGTGTAGGGGAGTGGTTTTGGGTGAAGATCCTTCCGTTTTCACGGTTGGATCTTCATCCGGCGGATCACGATTCGCATCGCGATCCGCAGGGGGCCCCGAAGGGCCCAAGGGAGGAGGGTGAGGCTTCTCTTCGAGATCCATTGCTGGACCTGCCTCCTATTCCTCGCCAGAGTTCCTCCCAGTGCTCTGGCGGTCGGTGAATCCTTCACTCTTCAGATGCGACGACGGCGATTCACCTTCCGTCGACGCGCCGATTCCTGGCTCAACTTTGATCTTGGCATCTTCCTGGTCGGACTCACGGTGATATCCGGAGTCACCAGAAGATCCGGGCACGCGCACCATTGTGGCGTAGTGGCTCGCGAGGAAACTCGACGCGAGGGGCACTCACACACTTGGCGTCCGGACTCCCGACTGACGGGGGTACTCCGCTTGCCGTGGGGGGCTCTGAAGACTTGCTCACCTTGTGTACCCGTCGGGTTGGACGATTACGCTCTTCTTGATGACTCGGAAGAGATGCCGGGCTTGATCTGGGTTGAGTGGGTGTGGACGGCACTTGGGTTTCGGCTTGACGGCTTGTGGCAGTTCTTCACTTGCCGTCGGTTAGGGTGTAGATCACGGGGTAGCGTAGATCCACGGGGGGTCCTAGGGTGTGTTCACCAAAGGCCAATAATTCCAATACGATGCTTGACTGCCTCCTTCTGGCAGGGATCTTGAGGGGGGTGAGAAAGGAGCGTGGGCGACCTGGGCAAGCTATCCAGGCGTTCTTGCGCTTCTTCTTGTAGATCGCTGCAGTCCTTGGTCGTCAGAGGGGGCCAATATACTTCCCAGCTCTGGAATAGGTAGGACGCTTGATATATAAGAAGAACTCCCTCTCTTGTTGAGTGTTAACTCACTTGTTCGCTAGAAAGCACTTGTTCCCTAGAAAGTAAATTCAACACTGATATGCAATTCCCTAAACCTCTCCCCCAAGCCTCGACGCCTCTCTGCCACACGTTGCCAAACTGGCTCCACAATCGTACTTAGCCTTGACGATGCCTTGATCACACCGCGATCACCACACACCGCGATCACCACAGCATGTACCATGATTATGGTACCTTGATCTTCCCTGGGGATCGCGCTTGGTGTACTCGAAAGACTGCACCATTCCCTGGGGATCACCGCGATCTCGACCTTGAGATCACTGCGATCTTCGACCTTGAGATCACCCTGGTGTATCGAAATGATTGTACCGGACCCCGATGATCGCTTTCGACTTGTGATGGAATGATTGGGCCACGATCATGTTCGTGATCCTGTCGGACCGTACCATATAAACGGTACCGTGGTCATGTAGCGTCACATCGTGATCACGGAGACGGTGTACCCCCAACGTGGCACAGTGATCCCGAGCCGGTCCTTTCCGTCAAACAAGATTCTCACTTCACCACATGTCCATGTTCGATGTCTGTATCTCGGTCAATATTGCGATTCAGAGGCTCTCGTTCAGGCACAAGGCACAACCGACCCTGCGCTATCGGCTCCGCCGATTTTAAAGCAAATTTTGTCGGGTGCTCGGAATCGGCCGAAACCACTACAGCACGCTTCTTGAGCGCTACTAAATGTTGGTACCAAATCATACGGTCTGATTCGGCCTGTGTGTGTTTTGGCTTGTGTCCATGTTCCATGTCTGTATCTCCGTCAATATTGCGATTCAGAGGCTCTCGTTCAGCCACAAGGCACAACCGACCCTGCGCTATCAGCTCCGCCGATTTTAAAGCAAATTTTGTCGGGTGCTCGGAATCGGCCGAAACCGCTACAGCACGCTTCTTGAGCGCTACTGAATGTTGGTACCAAATCGTACGGTCTGATTCGGCCTGTGTGGGTTTCATCTTGTGTCCATGTTCGATGTCTGTATCTCGGTCAATATTGCGATTCAGAGGCTCTCGTTCGGCCACAAGGCTCAACCGACCCTGCGCTATCAGCTCCGCCGATTTTAAAGCAAATTTTGTCGGGTGCTCGGAATCGGCCGAAACCGCTACAGCACGCTTCTTGAGCGCTACTGAATGTTGGTACCAAATCGTACGGTCTGATTCGGCCTGTGTGTGTGTTGGCTTGTGTCCATGTTCGATGTCTGTATCTCCGTCAATATTGCGATTCAGAGGCTCTCGTTCAGGCACAAGGCACAACCGACCCTGCGCTATCGGCTCCGCCGATTTTAAAGCAAATTTTGTCGGGTGCTCGGAATCGGCCGAAACCGCTACAGCACGCTTCTTGAGCGCTACTGAATGTTGGTACCAAATCGTACGGTCTGATTCGGCCTGTGTGGGTTTTGGCTTGTGTCCATGTTCGATGTCTGTATCTCGGTCAATATTGCGATTCAGAGGCTCTCGTTCGGCCACAAGGCTCAACCGACCCTGCGCTATCAGCTCCGCCGATTTTAAAGCAAATTTTGTCGGGTGCTCGGAATCGGCCGAAACCGCTACAGCACGCTTCTTGAGCGCTACTGAATGTTGGTACCAAATCGTACGGTCTGATTCGGCCTGTGTGTGTGTTGGCTTGTGTCCATGTTCGATGTCTGTATCTCCGTCAATATTGCGATTCAGAGGCTCTCGTTCAGGCACAAGGCACAACCGACCCTGCGCTATCGGCTCCGCCGATTTTAAAGCAAATTTTGTCGGGTGCTCGGAATCGGCCGAAACCGCTACAGCACGCTTCTTGAGCGCTACTGAATGTTGGTACCAAATCGTACGGTCTGATTCGGCCTGTGTGTGTGTTGGCTTGTGTCCATGTTCGATGTCTGTATCTCCGTCAATATTGCGATTCAGAGGCTCTCGTTCGGCCACAAGGCTCAACCGACCCTGCGCTATCGGCTCCGCCGATTTTAAAGCAAATTTTGTCGGGTGCTCGGAATCGGCCGAAACCACTACAGCACGCTTCTTGAGCGCTACTAAATGTTGGTACCAAATCATACGGTCTGATTCGGCCTGTGTGTGTTTTGGCTTGTGTCCATGTTCGATGTCTGTATCTCCGTCAATATTGCGATTCAGAGGCTCTCGTTCAGCCACAAGGCTCAACCGACCCTGCGCTATCAGCTCCGCCGATTTTAAAGCAAATTTTGTCGGGTGCTCGGAATCGGCCGAAACCGCTACAGCACGCTTCTTGAGCGCTACTGAATGTTGGTACCAAATCGTACGGTCTGATTCGGCCTGTGTGTGTGTTGGCTTGTGTCCATGTTCGATGTCTGTATCTCCGTCAATATTGCGATTCAGAGGCTCTCGTTCAGGCACAAGGCACAACCGACCCTGCGCTATCAGCTCCGCCGATTTTAAAGCAAATTTTGTCGGGTGCTCGGAATCGGCCGAAACCGCTACAGCACGCTTCTCGAGCGCTACTAAATGTTGGTACTAAATCGTACGGTCTGATTCGGCCTGTGTGTGTGTTGGCTTGTGTCCATGTTCGATGTCTGTATCTCCGTCAATATTGCGATTCAGAGGCTCTCGTTCGGCCACAAGGCTCAACCGACCCTGCGCTATCGGCTCCGCCGATTTTAAAGCAAATTTTGTCGGGTGCTCGGAATCGGCCGAAACCGCTACAGCACGCTTCTTGAGCGCTACTGAATGTTGGTACCAAATCGTACGGTCTGATTCGGCCTGTGTGTGTGTTGGCTTGTGTCCATGTTCGATGTCTGTATCTCCGTCAATATTGCGATTCAGAGGCTCTCGTTCGGCCACAAGGCTCAACCGACCCTGCGCTATCGGCTCCGCCGATTTTAAAGCAAATTTTGTCGGGTGCTCGGAATCGGCCGAAACCACTACAGCACGCTTCTTGAGCGCTACTGAATGTTGGTACTAAATCGTACGGTCTGATTCGGCCTGTGTGGGTTTCATCTTGTGTCCATGTTCGATGTCTGTATCTCGGTCAATATTGCGATTCAGAGGCTCTCGTTCAGGCACAAGGCACAACCGACCCTGCGCTATCGGCTCCGCCGATTTTAAAGCAAATTTTGTCGGGTGCTCGGAATCGGCCGAAACCACTACAGCACGCTTCTTGAGCGCTACTAAATGTTGGTACCAAATCATACGGTCTGATTCGGCCTGTGTGTGTTTTGGCTTGTGTCCATGTTCGATGTCTGTATCTCCGTCAATATTGCGATTCAGAGGCTCTCGTTCAGCCACAAGGCACAACCGACCCTGCGCTATCAGCTCCGCCGATTTTAAAGCAAATTTTGTCGGGTGCTCGGAATCGGCCGAAACCGCTACAGCACGCTTCTCGAGCGCTACTAAATGTTGGTACTAAATCGTACGGTCTGATTCGGCCTGTGTGTGTGTTGGCTTGTGTCCATGTTCGATGTCTGTATCTCCGTCAATATTGCGATTCAGAGGCTCTCGTTCGGCCACAAGGCTCAACCGACCCTGCGCTATCGGCTCCGCCGATTTTAAAGCAAATTTTGTCGGGTGCTCGGAATCGGCCGAAACCACTACAGCACGCTTCTTGAGCGCTACTAAATGTTGGTACCAAATCATACGGTCTGATTCGGCCTGTGTGTGTTTTGGCTTGTGTCCATGTTCGATGTCTGTATCTCCGTCAATATTGCGATTCAGAGGCTCTCGTTCAGCCACAAGGCACAACCGACCCTGCGCTATCAGCTCCGCCGATTTTAAAGCAAATTTTGTCGGGTGCTCGGAATCGGCCGAAACCGCTACAGCACGCTTCTCGAGCGCTACTAAATGTTGGTACTAAATCGTACGGTCTGATTCGGCCTGTGTGTGTGTTGGCTTGTGTCCATGTTCGATGTCTGTATCTCCGTCAATATTGCGATTCAGAGGCTCTCGTTCAGCCACAAGGCACAACCGACCCTGCGCTATCAGCTCCGCCGATTTTAAAGCAAATTTTGTCGGGTGCTCGGAATCGGCCGAAACCGCTACAGCACGCTTCTCGAGCGCTACTAAATGTTGGTACTAAATCGTACGGTCTGATTCGGCCTGTGTGGGTTTCATCTTGTGTCCATGTTCGATGTCTGTATCTCGGTCAATATTGCGATTCAGAGGCTCTCGTTCAGGCACAAGGCACAACCGACCCTGCGCTATCGGCTCCGCCGATTTTAAAGCAAATTTTGTCGGGTGCTCGGAATCGGCCGAAACCACTACAGCACGCTTCTTGAGCGCTACTAAATGTTGGTACCAAATCATACGGTCTGATTCGGCCTGTGTGTGTTTTGGCTTGTGTCCATGTTCGATGTCTGTATCTCCGTCAATATTGCGATTCAGAGGCTCTCGTTCAGCCACAAGGCACAACCGACCCTGCGCTATCAGCTCCGCCGATTTTAAAGCAAATTTTGTCGGGTGCTCGGAATCGGCCGAAACCGCTACAGCACGCTTCTCGAGCGCTACTAAATGTTGGTACTAAATCGTACGGTCTGATTCGGCCTGTGTGTGTGTTGGCTTGTGTCCATGTTCGATGTCTGTATCTCCGTCAATATTGCGATTCAGAGGCTCTCGTTCGGCCACAAGGCTCAACCGACCCTGCGCTATCGGCTCCGCCGATTTTAAAGCAAATTTTGTCGGGTGCTCGGAATCGGCCGAAACCGCTACAGCACGCTTCTTGAGCGCTACTGAATGTTGGTACCAAATCGTACGGTCTGATTCGGCCTGTGTGTGTGTTGGCTTGTGTCCATGTTCGATGTCTGTATCTCCGTCAATATTGCGATTCAGAGGCTCTCGTTCGGCCACAAGGCTCAACCGACCCTGCGCTATCGGCTCCGCCGATTTTAAAGCAAATTTTGTCGGGTGCTCGGAATCGGCCGAAACCACTACAGCACGCTTCTTGAGCGCTACTGAATGTTGGTACTAAATCGTACGGTCTGATTCGGCCTGTGTGGGTTTCATCTTGTGTCCATGTTCGATGTCTGTATCTCGGTCAATATTGCGATTCAGAGGCTCTCGTTCAGGCACAAGGCACAACCGACCCTGCGCTATCGGCTCCGCCGATTTTAAAGCAAATTTTGTCGGGTGCTCGGAATCGGCCGAAACCACTACAGCACGCTTCTTGAGCGCTACTAAATGTTGGTACCAAATCATACGGTCTGATTCGGCCTGTGTGTGTTTTGGCTTGTGTCCATGTTCGATGTCTGTATCTCCGTCAATATTGCGATTCAGAGGCTCTCGTTCAGCCACAAGGCACAACCGACCCTGCGCTATCAGCTCCGCCGATTTTAAAGCAAATTTTGTCGGGTGCTCGGAATCGGCCGAAACCGCTACAGCACGCTTCTCGAGCGCTACTAAATGTTGGTACTAAATCGTACGGTCTGATTCGGCCTGTGTGTGTGTTGGCTTGTGTCCATGTTCGATGTCTGTATCTCCGTCAATATTGCGATTCAGAGGCTCTCGTTCGGCCACAAGGCTCAACCGACCCTGCGCTATCGGCTCCGCCGATTTTAAAGCAAATTTTGTCGGGTGCTCGGAATCGGCCGAAACCGCTACAGCACGCTTCTCGAGCGCTACTAAATGTTGGTACCAAATCGTACGGTCTGATTTGGCCTGTGTGTGTGTTGGCTTGTGTCCATGTTCGATGTCTGTATCTCCGTCAATATTGCGATTCAGAGGCTCTCGTTCGGCCACAAGGCTGCGCTATCGGCTCCGCCGATTTTAAAGCAAATTTTGTCGGGTGCTCGGAATCGGCCGAAACCGCTACAGCACGCTTCTTGAGCGCTACTGAATGTTGGTACCAAATCATACGGTCTGATTCGGCCTGTGTGTGTTTTGGCTTGTGTCCATGTTCGATGTCTGTATCTCCGTCAATATTGCGATTCAGAGGCTCTCGTTCAGCCACAAGGCACAACCGACCCTGCGCTATCAGCTCCGCCGATTTTAAAGCAAATTTTGTCGGGTGCTCGGAATCGGCCGAAACCGCTACAGCACGCTTCTCGAGCGCTACTAAATGTTGGTACTAAATCGTACGGTCTGATTCGGCCTGTGTGTGTGTTGGCTTGTGTCCATGTTCGATGTCTGTATCTCCGTCAATATTGCGATTCAGAGGCTCTCGTTCGGCCACAAGGCTCAACCGACCCTGCGCTATCGGCTCCGCCGATTTTAAAGCAAATTTTGTCGGGTGCTCGGAATCGGCCGAAACCGCTACAGCACGCTTCTCGAGCGCTACTAAATGTTGGTACCAAATCATACGGTCTGATTCGGCCTGTGTGTGTTTTGGCTTGTGTCCATGTTCGATGTCTGTATCTCCGTCAATATTGCGATTCAGAGGCTCTCGTTCGGCCACAAGGCTCAACCGACCCTGCGCTATCGGCTCCGCCGATTTTAAAGCAAATTTTGTCGGGTGCTCGGAATCGGCCGAAACCACTACAGCACGCTTCTTGAGCGCTACTGAATGTTGGTACCAAATCGTACGGTCTGATTCGGCCTGTGTGTGTTTTGGCTTGTGTCCATGTTCGATGTCTGTATCTCCGTCAATATTGCGATTCAGAGGCTCTCGTTCGGCCACAAGGCTCAACCGACCCTGCGCTATCGGCTCCGCCGATTTTAAAGCAAATTTTGTCGGGTGCTCGGAATCGGCCGAAACCACTACAGCACGCTTCTTGAGCGCTACTGAATGTTGGTACCAAATCGTACGGTCTGATTCGGCCTGTGTGTGTTTTGGCTTGTGTCCATGTTCGATGTCTGTATCTCGGTCAATATTGCGATTCAGAGGCTCTCGTTCGGCCACAAGGCTCAACCGACCCTGCGCTATCGGCTCCGCCGATTTTAAAGCAAATTTTGTCGGGTGCTCGGAATCGGCCGAAACCACTACAGCACGCTTCTTGAGCGCTACTAAATGTTGGTACCAAATCATACGGTCTGATTCGGCCTGTGTGTGTTTTGGCTTGTGTCCATGTTCGATGTCTGTATCTCCGTCAATATTGCGATTCAGAGGCTCTCGTTCAGCCACAAGGCACAACCGACCCTGCGCTATCAGCTCCGCCGATTTTAAAGCAAATTTTGTCGGGTGCTCGGAATCGGCCGAAACCGCTACAGCACGCTTCTCGAGCGCTACTAAATGTTGGTACCAAATCGTACGGTCTGATTTGGCCTGTGTGTGTGTTGGCTTGTGTCCATGTTCGATGTCTGTATCTCGGTCAATATTGCGATTCAGAGGCTCTCGTTCAGCCACAAGGCACAACCGACCCTGCGCTATCGGCTCCGCCGATTTTAAAGCAAATTTTGTCGGGTGCTCGGAATCGGCCGAAACCACTACAGCACGCTTCTTGAGCGCTACTGAATGTTGGTACCAAATCGTACGGTCTGATTCGGCCTGTGTGTGTTTTGGCTTGTGTCCATGTTCGATGTCTGTATCTCCGTCAATATTGCGATTCAGAGGCTCTCGTTCAGCCACAAGGCACAACCGACCCTGCGCTATCAGCTCCGCCGATTTAAAGCAAATTTTGTCGGGTGCTCGGAATCGGCCGAAACCGCTACAGCACGCTTCTCGAGCGCTACTAAATGTTGGTACTAAATCGTACGGTCTGATTCGGCCTGTGTGTGTGTTGTCTTGTGTCCATGTTCGATGTCTGTATCTCCGTCAATATTGCGATTCAGAGGCTCTCGTTCGGCCACAAGGCACAACCGACCCTGCGCTATCGGCTCCGCCGATTTTAAAGCAAATTTTGTCGGGTGCTCGGAATCGGCCGAAACCACTACAGCACGCTTCTTAAGCGCTACTGAATGTTGGTACCAAATCGTACGGTCTGATTCGGCCTGTGTGGGTTTCATCTTGTGTCCATGTTCGATGTCTGTATCTCGGTCAATATTGCGATTCAGAGGCTCTCGTTCGGCCACAAGGCTCAACCGACCCTGCGCTATCGGCTCCGCCGATTTTAAAGCTAATTTTGTCGGGTGCTCGGAATCGGCCGAAACCGCTACAGCACGCTTCTTGAGCGCTACTGAATGTTGGTACCAAATCGTACGGTCTGATTCGGCCTGTGTGTGTGTTGTCTTGTGTCCATGTTCGATGTCTGTATCTCGGTCAATATTGCGATTCAGAGGCTCTCGTTCGGCCACAAGGCTCAACCGACCCTGCGCTATCGGCTCCGCCGATTTTAAAGCTAATTTTGTCGGGTGCTCGGAATCGGCCGAAACCGCTACAGCACGCTTCTTGAGCGCTACTGAATGTTGGTACCAAATCGTACGGTCTGATTCGGCCTGTGTGGGTTTCATCTTGTGTCCATGTTCGATGTCTGTATCTCCGTCAATATTGCGATTCAGAGGCTCTCGTTCAGGCACAAGGCACAACCGACCCTGCGCTATCGGCTCCGCCGATTTTAAAGCAAATTTTGTCGGGTGCTCGGAATCGGCCGAAACCACTACAGCACGCTTCTTGAGCGCTACTGAATGTTGGTACTAAATCGTACGGTCTGATTCGGCCTGTGTGGGTTTCATCTTGTGTCCATGTTCCATGTCTGTATCTCCGTCAATATTGCGATTCAGAGGCTCTCGTTCTTCCACAAGACTCAACCGACCCTGCGCTATCAGCTCCGCCGATTTTAAAGCAAATTTTGTCGGGTGCTCGGAATCGGCCGAAACCGCTACAGCACGCTTCTCGAGCGCTACTAAATGTTGGTACTAAATCGTACGGTCTGATTCGGCCTGTGTGTGTGTTGGCTTGTGTCCATGTTCGATGTCTGTATCTCCGTCAATATTGCGATTCAGAAGCTCTCGTTCGGCCACAAGGCTCAACCGACCCTGCGCTATCGGCTCCGCCGATTTTAAAGCAAATTTTGTCGGGTGCTCGGAATCGGCCGAAACCGCTACAGCACGCTTCTCGAGCGCTACTAAATGTTGGTACTAAATCGTACGGTCTGATTCGGCCTGTGTGTGTGTTGGCTTGTGTCCATGTTCGATGTCTGTATCTCCGTCAATATTGCGATTCAGAGGCTCTCGTTCAGCCACAAGGCACAACCGACCCTGCGCTATCAGCTCCGCCGATTTTAAAGCAAATTTTGTCGGGTGCTCGGAATCGGCCGAAACCGCTACAGCACGCTTCTCGAGCGCTACTAAATGTTGGTACTAAATCGTACGGTCTGATTCGGCCTGTGTGTGTGTTGTCTTGTGTCCATGTTCGATGTCTGTATCTCCGTCAATATTGCGATTCAGAGGCTCTCGTTCGGCCACAAGGCACAACCGACCCTGCGCTATCGGCTCCGCCGATTTTAAAGCAAATTTTGTCGGGTGCTCGGAATCGGCCGAAACCACTACAGCACGCTTCTTGAGCGCTACTGAATGTTGGTACCAAATCGTACGGTCTGATTCGGCCTGTGTGGGTTTCATCTTGTGTCCATGTTCGATGTCTGTATCTCGGTCAATATTGCGATTCAGAGGCTCTCGTTCGGCCACAAGGCTCAACCGACCCTGCGCTATCGGCTCCGCCGATTTTAAAGCTAATTTTGTCGGGTGCTCGGAATCGGCCGAAACCACTACAGCACGCTTCTTGAGCGCTACAGAATGTTGGTACCAAATCGTACGGTCTGATTCGGCCTGTGTGTGTGTTGGCTTGTGTCCATGTTCGATGTCTGTATCTCCGTCAATATTGCGATTCAGAGGCTCTCGTTCGGCCACAAGGCTCAACCGACCCTGCGCTATCGGCTCCGCCGATTTTAAAGCAAATTTTGTCGGGTGCTCGGAATCGGCTGAAACCACTACAGCACGCTTCTTGAGCGCTACTAAATGTTGGTACTAAATCGTACGGTCTGATTCGGCCTGTGTGTGTGTTGGCTTGTGTCCATGTTCGATGTCTGTATCTCCGTCAATATTGCGATTCAGAAGCTCTCGTTCGGCCACAAGGCTCAACCGACCCTGCGCTATCGGCTCCGCCGATTTTAAAGCAAATTTTGTCGGGTGCTCGGAATCGGCCGAAACCGCTACAGCACGCTTCTCGAGCGCTACTAAATGTTGGTACTAAATCGTACGGTCTGATTCGGCCTGTGTGTGTGTTGGCTTGTGTCCATGTTCGATGTCTGTATCTCCGTCAATATTGCGATTCAGAGGCTCTCGTTCAGCCACAAGGCACAACCGACCCTGCGCTATCAGCTCCGCCGATTTTAAAGCAAATTTTGTCGGGTGCTCGGAATCGGCCGAAACCGCTACAGCACGCTTCTCGAGCGCTACTAAATGTTGGTACTAAATCGTACGGTCTGATTCGGCCTGTGTGTGTGTTGTCTTGTGTCCATGTTCGATGTCTGTATCTCCGTCAATATTGCGATTCAGAGGCTCTCGTTCGGCCACAAGGCACAACCGACCCTGCGCTATCGGCTCCGCCGATTTTAAAGCAAATTTTGTCGGGTGCTCGGAATCGGCCGAAACCACTACAGCACGCTTCTTGAGCGCTACTGAATGTTGGTACCAAATCGTACGGTCTGATTCGGCCTGTGTGGGTTTCATCTTGTGTCCATGTTCGATGTCTGTATCTCGGTCAATATTGCGATTCAGAGGCTCTCGTTCGGCCACAAGGCTCAACCGACCCTGCGCTATCGGCTCCGCCGATTTTAAAGCTAATTTTGTCGGGTGCTCGGAATCGGCCGAAACCACTACAGCACGCTTCTTGAGCGCTACAGAATGTTGGTACCAAATCGTACGGTCTGATTCGGCCTGTGTGTGTGTTGGCTTGTGTCCATGTTCGATGTCTGTATCTCCGTCAATATTGCGATTCAGAGGCTCTCGTTCGGCCACAAGGCTCAACCGACCCTGCGCTATCGGCTCCGCCGATTTTAAAGCAAATTTTGTCGGGTGCTCGGAATCGGCTGAAACCACTACAGCACGCTTCTTGAGCGCTACTAAATGTTGGTACCAAATCGTACGGTCTGATTCGGCCTGTGTGTGTGTTGTCTTGTGTCCATGTTCGATGTCTGTATCTCGGTCAATATTGCGATTCAGAGGCTCTCGTTCGGCCACAAGGCTCAACCGACCCTGCGCTATCGGCTCCGCCGATTTTAAAGCTAATTTTGTCGGGTGCTCGGAATCGGCCGAAACCGCTACAGCACGCTTCTTGAGCGCTACTGAATGTTGGTACCAAATCGTACGGTCTGATTCGGCCTGTGTGGGTTTCATCTTGTGTCCATGTTCGATGTCTGTATCTCGGTCAATATTGCGATTCAGAGGCTCTCGTTCAGGCACAAGGCACAACCGACCCTGCGCTATCGGCTCCGCCGATTTTAAAGCAAATTTTGTCGGGTGCTCGAAATCGGCCGAAACCACTACAGCACGCTTCTTGAGCGCTACTGAATGTTGGTACTAAATCGTACGGTCTGATTCGGCCTGTGTGGGTTTCATCTTGTGTCCATGTTCGATGTCTGTATCTCCGTCAATATTGCGATTCAGAGGCTCTCGTTCAGGCACAAGGCACAACCGACCCTGCGCTATCGGCTCCGCCGATTTTAAAGCAAATTTTGTCGGGTGCTCGGAATCGGCCGAAACCACTACAGCACGCTTCTTGAGCGCTACTGAATGTTGGTACTAAATCGTACGGTCTGATTCGGCCTGTGTGGGTTTCATCTTGTGTCCATGTTCGATGTCTGTATCTCGGTCAATATTGCGATTCAGAGGCTCTCGTTCAGGCACAAGGCACAACCGACCCTGCGCTATCGGCTCCGCCGATTTTAAAGCAAATTTTGTCGGGTGCTCGGAATCGGCCGAAACCGCTACAGCACGCTTCTCGAGCGCTACTAAATGTTGGTACTAAATCGTACGGTCTGATTCGGCCTGTGTGTGTGTTGGCTTGTGTCCATGTTCGATGTCTGTATCTCCGTCAATATTGCGATTCAGAAGCTCTCGTTCGGCCACAAGGCTCAACCGACCCTGCGCTATCGGCTCCGCCGATTTTAAAGCAAATTTTGTCGGGTGCTCGGAATCGGCCGAAACCGCTACAGCACGCTTCTCGAGCGCTACTAAATGTTGGTACTAAATCGTACGGTCTGATTCGGCCTGTGTGTGTGTTGGCTTGTGTCCATGTTCGATGTCTGTATCTCCGTCAATATTGCGATTCAGAGGCTCTCGTTCGGCCACAAGGCTCAACCGACCCTGCGCTATCGGCTCCGCCGATTTTAAAGCAAATTTTGTCGGGTGCTCGGAATCGGCCGAAACCGCTACAGCACGCTTCTCGAGCGCTACTAAATGTTGGTACCAAATCGTACGGTCTGATTTGGCCTGTGTGTGTGTTGGCTTGTGTCCATGTTCGATGTCTGTATCTCCGTCAATATTGCGATTCAGAGGCTCTCGTTCAGGCACAAGGCACAACCGACCCTGCGCTATCGGCTCCGCCGATTTTAAAGCAAATTTTGTCGGGTGCTCGGAATCGGCCGAAACCACTACAGCACGCTTCTTGAGCGCTACTGAATGTTGGTACTAAATCGTACGGTCTGATTCGGCCTGTGTGGGTTTCATCTTGTGTCCATGTTCGATGTCTGTATCTCCGTCAATATTGCGATTCAGAGGCTCTCGTTCGGCCACAAGACTCAACCGACCCTGCGCTATCAGCTCCGCCGATTTTAAAGCAAATTTTGTCGGGTGCTCGGAATCGGCCGAAACCGCTACAGCACGCTTCTCGAGCGCTACTAAATGTTGGTACTAAATCGTACGGTCTGATTCGGCCTGTGTGTGTGTTGGCTTGTGTCCATGTTCGATGTCTGTATCTCCGTCAATATTGCGATTCAGAAGCTCTCGTTCGGCCACAAGGCTCAACCGACCCTGCGCTATCGGCTCCGCCGATTTTAAAGCAAATTTTGTCGGGTGCTCGGAATCGGCCGAAACCGCTACAGCACGCTTCTCGAGCGCTACTAAATGTTGGTACTAAATCGTACGGTCTGATTCGGCCTGTGTGTGTGTTGGCTTGTGTCCATGTTCGATGTCTGTATCTCCGTCAATATTGCGATTCAGAGGCTCTCGTTCAGCCACAAGGCACAACCGACCCTGCGCTATCAGCTCCGCCGATTTTAAAGCAAATTTTGTCGGGTGCTCGGAATCGGCCGAAACCGGTACAGCACGCTTCTCGAGCGCTACTAAATGTTGGTACTAAATCGTACGGTCTGATTCGGCCTGTGTGTGTGTTGTCTTGTGTCCATGTTCGATGTCTGTATCTCCGTCAATATTGCGATTCAGAGGCTCTCGTTCGGCCACAAGGCACAACCGACCCTGCGCTATCGGCTCCGCCGATTTTAAAGCAAATTTTGTCGGGTGCTCGGAATCGGCCGAAACCACTACAGCACGCTTCTTGAGCGCTACTGAATGTTGGTACCAAATCGTACGGTCTGATTCGGCCTGTGTGGGTTTCATCTTGTGTCCATGTTCGATGTCTGTATCTCGGTCAATATTGCGATTCAGAGGCTCTCGTTCGGCCACAAGGCTCAACCGACCCTGCGCTATCGGCTCCGCCGATTTTAAAGCTAATTTTGTCGGGTGCTCGGAATCGGCCGAAACCACTACAGCACGCTTCTTGAGCGCTACAGAATGTTGGTACCAAATCGTACGGTCTGATTCGGCCTGTGTGTGTGTTGGCTTGTGTCCATGTTCGATGTCTGTATCTCCGTCAATATTGCGATTCAGAGGCTCTCGTTCGGCCACAAGGCTCAACCGACCCTGCGCTATCGGCTCCGCCGATTTTAAAGCAAATTTTGTCGGGTGCTCGGAATCGGCTGAAACCACTACAGCACGCTTCTTGAGCGCTACTAAATGTTGGTACCAAATCGTACGGTCTGATTCGGCCTGTGTGTGTGTTGGCTTGTGTCCATGTTCGATGTCTGTATCTCCGTCAATATTGCGATTCAGAGGCTCTCGTTCGGCCACAAGGCTCAACCGACCCTGCGCTATCGGCTCCGCCGATTTTAAAGCTAATTTTGTCGGGTGCTCGGAATCGGCCGAAACCGCTACAGCACGCTTCTTGAGCGCTACTGAATGTTGGTACCAAATCGTACGGTCTGATTCGGCCTGTGTGGGTTTCATCTTGTGTCCATGTTCGATGTCTGTATCTCGGTCAATATTGCGATTCAGAGGCTCTCGTTCAGGCACAAGGCACAACCGACCCTGCGCTATCGGCTCCGCCGATTTTAAAGCAAATTTTGTCGGGTGCTCGGAATCGGCCGAAACCACTACAGCACGCTTCTTGAGCGCTACTGAATGTTGGTACTAAATCGTACGGTCTGATTCGGCCTGTGTGGGTTTCATCTTGTGTCCATGTTCGATGTCTGTATCTCCGTCAATATTGCGATTCAGAGGCTCTCGTTCAGGCACAAGGCACAACCGACCCTGCGCTATCGGCTCCGCCGATTTTAAAGCAAATTTTGTCGGGTGCTCGGAATCGGCCGAAACCACTACAGCACGCTTCTTGAGCGCTACTGAATGTTGGTACTAAATCGTACGGTCTGATTCGGCCTGTGTGGGTTTCATCTTGTGTCCATGTTCGATGTCTGTATCTCGGTCAATATTGCGATTCAGAGGCTCTCGTTCAGGCACAAGGCACAACCGACCCTGCGCTATCGGCTCCGCCGATTTTAAAGCAAATTTTGTCGGGTGCTCGGAATCGGCCGAAACCGCTACAGCACGCTTCTCGAGCGCTACTAAATGTTGGTACTAAATCGTACGGTCTGATTCGGCCTGTGTGTGTGTTGGCTTGTGTCCATGTTCGATGTCTGTATCTCCGTCAATATTGCGATTCAGAAGCTCTCGTTCGGCCACAAGGCTCAACCGACCCTGCGCTATCGGCTCCGCCGATTTTAAAGCAAATTTTGTCGGGTGCTCGGAATCGGCCGAAACCGCTACAGCACGCTTCTCGAGCGCTACTAAATGTTGGTACTAAATCGTACGGTCTGATTCGGCCTGTGTGTGTGTTGGCTTGTGTCCATGTTCGATGTCTGTATCTCCGTCAATATTGCGATTCAGAGGCTCTCGTTCGGCCACAAGGCTCAACCGACCCTGCGCTATCGGCTCCGCCGATTTTAAAGCAAATTTTGTCGGGTGCTCGGAATCGGCCGAAACCGCTACAGCACGCTTCTCGAGCGCTACTAAATGTTGGTACCAAATCGTACGGTCTGATTTGGCCTGTGTGTGTGTTGGCTTGTGTCCATGTTCGATGTCTGTATCTCCGTCAATATTGCGATTCAGAGGCTCTCGTTCGGCCACAAGGCTCAACCGACCCTGCGCTATCGGCTCCGCCGATTTTAAAGCAAATTTTGTCGGGTGCTCGGAATCGGCCGAAACCACTACAGCACGCTTCTCGAGCGCTACTGAATGTTGGTACCAAATTGTACTGTCTGATTCGGCCTGTGTGTGTTTTGGCTTGTGTCCATGTTCGATGTCTGTATCTCGGTCAATATTGCGATTCAGAGGCTCTCGTTCAGGCACAAGGCACAACCGACCCTGCGCTATCGGCTCCGCCGATTTTAAAGCAAATTTTGTCGGGTGCTCGAAATCGGCCGAAACCACTACAGCACGCTTCTTGAGCGCTACTGAATGTTGGTACTAAATCGTACGGTCTGATTCGGCCTGTGTGGGTTTCATCTTGTGTCCATGTTCGATGTCTGTATCTCCGTCAATATTGCGATTCAGAGGCTCTCGTTCAGGCACAAGGCACAACCGACCCTGCGCTATCGGCTCCGCCGATTTTAAAGCAAATTTTGTCGGGTGCTCGGAATCGGCCGAAACCACTACAGCACGCTTCTTGAGCGCTACTGAATGTTGGTACTAAATCGTACGGTCTGATTCGGCCTGTGTGGGTTTCATCTTGTGTCCATGTTCGATGTCTGTATCTCGGTCAATATTGCGATTCAGAGGCTCTCGTTCAGGCACAAGGCACAACCGACCCTGCGCTATCGGCTCCGCCGATTTTAAAGCAAATTTTGTCGGGTGCTCGGAATCGGCCGAAACCGCTACAGCACGCTTCTCGAGCGCTACTAAATGTTGGTACTAAATCGTACGGTCTGATTCGGCCTGTGTGGGTTTCATCTTGTGTCCATGTTCCATGTCTGTATCTCCGTCAATATTGCGATTCAGAGGCTCTCGTTCTTCCACAAGACTCAACCGACCCTGCGCTATCAGCTCCGCCGATTTTAAAGCAAATTTTGTCGGGTGCTCGGAATCGGCCGAAACCGCTACAGCACGCTTCTCGAGCGCTACTAAATGTTGGTACTAAATCGTACGGTCTGATTCGGCCTGTGTGTGTGTTGGCTTGTGTCCATGTTCGATGTCTGTATCTCCGTCAATATTGCGATTCAGAAGCTCTCGTTCGGCCACAAGGCTCAACCGACCCTGCGCTATCGGCTCCGCCGATTTTAAAGCAAATTTTGTCGGGTGCTCGGAATCGGCCGAAACCGCTACAGCACGCTTCTCGAGCGCTACTAAATGTTGGTACCAAATCGTACGGTCTGATTTGGCCTGTGTGTGTGTTGGCTTGTGTCCATGTTCGATGTCTGTATCTCCGTCAATATTGCGATTCAGAGGCTCTCGTTCGGCCAC
This sequence comes from Phytophthora capsici, assembly GCA_030324255.1. Classification (NCBI taxonomy): domain Eukaryota; phylum Oomycota; class Peronosporomycetes; order Peronosporales; family Peronosporaceae; genus Phytophthora; species Phytophthora capsici. The sequence goes on along the minus strand of JAFEIO010000023.1, from coordinate 139,279 downwards.
AAGGCTCAACCGACCCTGCGCTATCGGCTCCGCCGATTTTAAAGCAAATTTTGTCGGGTGCTCGGAATCGGCCGAAACCACTACAGCACGCTTCTCGAGCGCTACTGAATGTTGGTACCAAATTGTACGGTCTGATTCGGCCTGTGTGTGTTTTGGCTTGTGTCCATGTTCGATGTCTGTATCTCCGTCAATATTGCGATTTAGAGGCTCTCGTTCAGCCACAAGGCTCAACCGACCCTGCGCTATCGGCTCCGCCGATTTTAAAGCAAATTTTGTCGGGTGCTCGGAATCGGCCGAAACCGCTACAGCACGCTTCTCGAGCGCTACTAAATGTTGGTACTAAATCGTACGGTCTGATTCGGCCTGTGTGGGTTTCATCTTGTGTCCATGTTCGATGTCTGTATCTCGGTCAATATTGCGATTCAGAGGCTCTCGTTCAGGCACAAGGCACAACCGACCCTGCGCTATCGGCTCCGCCGATTTTAAAGCAAATTTTGTCGGGTGCTCGGAATCGGCCGAAACCGCTACAGCACGCTTCTCGAGCGCTACTAAATGTTGGTACTAAATCGTACGGTCTGATTCGGCCTGTGTGTGTGTTGGCTTGTGTCCATGTTCGATGTCTGTATCTCCGTCAATATTGCGATTCAGAAGCTCTCGTTCGGCCACAAGGCTCAACCGACCCTGCGCTATCGGCTCCGCCGATTTTAAAGCAAATTTTGTCGGGTGCTCGGAATCGGCCAAAACCGCTACAGCACGCTTCTCGAGCGCTACTAAATGTTGGTACTAAATCGTACGGTCTGATTCGGCCTGTGTGTGTGTTGGCTTGTGTCCATGTTCGATGTCTGTATCTCCGTCAATATTGCGATTCAGAGGCTCTCGTTCGGCCACAAGGCTCAACCGACCCTGCGCTATCGGCTCCGCCGATTTTAAAGCAAATTTTGTCGGGTGCTCGGAATCGGCCGAAACCGCTACAGCACGCTTCTCGAGCGCTACTAAATGTTGGTACCAAATCGTACGGTCTGATTTGGCCTGTGTGTGTGTTGGCTTGTGTCCATGTTCGATGTCTGTATCTCTGTCAATATTGCGATTCAGAGGCTCTCGTTCGGCCACAAGGCTCAACCGACCCTGCGCTATCGGCTCCGCCGATTTTAAAGCAAATTTTGTCGGGTGCTCGGAATCGGCCGAAACCGCTACAGCACGCTTCTCGAGCGCTACTAAATGTTGGTACTAAATCGTACGGTCTGATTCGGCCTGTGTGTGTGTTGGCTTGTGTCCATGTTCGATGTCTGTATCTCCGTCAATATTGCGATTCAGAGGCTCTCGTTCAGCCACAAGGCTCAACCGACCCTGCGCTATCGGCTCCGCCGATTTTAAAGCAAATTTTGTCGGGTGCTCGGAATCGGCCGAAACCGCTACAGCACGCTTCTCGAGCGCTACTAAATGTTGGTACTAAATCGTACGGTCTGATTCGGCCTGTGTGGGTTTCATCTTGTGTCCATGTTCGATGTCTGTATCTCGGTCAATATTGCGATTCAGAGGCTCTCGTTCAGCCACAAGGCACAACCGACCCTGCGCTATCGGCTCCGCCGATTTTAAAGCAAATTTTGTCGGGTGCTCGGAATCGGCCGAAACCACTACAGCACGCTTCTTGAGCGCTACTAAATGTTGGTACCAAATCATACGGTCTGATTCGGCCTGTGTGTGTTTTGGCTTGTGTCCATGTTCCATGTCTGTATCTCCGTCAATATTGCGATTCAGAGGCTCTCGTTCAGCTACAAGGCACAACCGACCCTGCGCTATCAGCTGCGCCTATTTTAAAGCTAATTTTGTCGGGTGCTCGGAATCGGCCGAAACCGCTACAGCACGCTTCTTGAGCGCTACTGAATGTTGGTACCAAATCGTACGGTCTGATTCGGCCTGTGTGGGTTTCATCTTGTGTCCATGTTCGATGTCTGTATCTCGGTCAATATTGCGATTCAGAGGCTCTCGTTCAGGCACAAGGCACAACCGACCCTGCGCTATCGGCTCCGCCGATTTTAAAGCAAATTTTGTCGGGTGCTCGGAATCGGCCGAAACCACTACAGCACGCTTCTTGAGCGCTACTGAATGTTGGTACTAAATCGTACGGTCTGATTCGGCCTGTGTGGGTTTCATCTTGTGTCCATGTTCGATGTCTGTATCTCCGTCAATATTGCGATTCAGAGGCTCTCGTTCAGGCACAAGGCACAACCGACCCTGCGCTATCGGCTCCGCCGATTTTAAAGCAAATTTTGTCGGGTGCTCGGAATCGGCCGAAACCACTACAGCACGCTTCTTGAGCGCTACTGAATGTTGGTACTAAATCGTACGGTCTGATTCGGCCTGTGTGGGTTTCATCTTGTGTCCATGTTCGATGTCTGTATCTCGGTCAATATTGCGATTCAGAGGCTCTCGTTCAGGCACAAGGCACAACCGACCCTGCGCTATCGGCTCCGCCGATTTTAAAGCAAATTTTGTCGGGTGCTCGGAATCGGCCGAAACCGCTACAGCACGCTTCTCGAGCGCTACTAAATGTTGGTACTAAATCGTACGGTCTGATTCGGCCTGTGTGTGTGTTGGCTTGTGTCCATGTTCGATGTCTGTATCTCCGTCAATATTGCGATTCAGAAGCTCTCGTTCGGCCACAAGGCTCAACCGACCCTGCGCTATCGGCTCCGCCGATTTTAAAGCAAATTTTGTCGGGTGCTCGGAATCGGCCGAAACCGCTACAGCACGCTTCTCGAGCGCTACTAAATGTTGGTACTAAATCGTACGGTCTGATTCGGCCTGTGTGTGTGTTGGCTTGTGTCCATGTTCGATGTCTGTATCTCCGTCAATATTGCGATTCAGAGGCTCTCGTTCGGCCACAAGGCTCAACCGACCCTGCGCTATCGGCTCCGCCGATTTTAAAGCAAATTTTGTCGGGTGCTCGGAATCGGCCGAAACCGCTACAGCACGCTTCTCGAGCGCTACTAAATGTTGGTACCAAATCGTACGGTCTGATTTGGCCTGTGTGTGTGTTGGCTTGTGTCCATGTTCGATGTCTGTATCTCCGTCAATATTGCGATTCAGAGGCTCTCGTTCGGCCACAAGGCTCAACCGACCCTGCGCTATCGGCTCCGCCGATTTTAAAGCAAATTTTGTCGGGTGCTCGGAATCGGCCGAAACCACTACAGCACGCTTCTCGAGCGCTACTGAATGTTGGTACCAAATTGTACGGTCTGATTCGGCCTGTGTGTGTTTTGGCTTGTGTCCATGTTCGATGTCTGTATCTCGGTCAATATTGCGATTCAGAGGCTCTCGTTCAGGCACAAGGCACAACCGACCCTGCGCTATCGGCTCCGCCGATTTTAAAGCAAATTTTGTCGGGTGCTCGAAATCGGCCGAAACCACTACAGCACGCTTCTTGAGCGCTACTGAATGTTGGTACTAAATCGTACGGTCTGATTCGGCCTGTGTGGGTTTCATCTTGTGTCCATGTTCGATGTCTGTATCTCGGTCAATATTGCGATTCAGAGGCTCTCGTTCAGCCACAAGGCACAACCGACCCTGCGCTATCGGCTCCGCCGATTTTAAAGCAAATTTTGTCGGGTGCTCGAAATCGGCCGAAACCACTACAGCACGCTTCTTGAGCGCTACTGAATGTTGGTACTAAATCGTACGGTCTGATTCGGCCTGTGTGGGTTTCATCTTGTGTCCATGTTCGATGTCTGTATCTCGGTCAATATTGCGATTCAGAGGCTCTCGTTCAGCCACAAGGCACAACCGACCCTGCGCTATCGGCTCCGCCGATTTTAAAGCAAATTTTGTCGGGTGCTCGGAATCGGCCGAAACCACTACAGCACGCTTCTTGAGCGCTACTAAATGTTGGTACCAAATCATACGGTCTGATTCGGCCTGTGTGTGTTTTGGCTTGTGTCCATGTTCCATGTCTGTATCTCCGTCAATATTGCGATTCAGAGGCTCTCGTTCAGCTACAAGGCACAACCGACCCTGCGCTATCAGCTGCGCCTATTTTAAAGCTAATTTTGTCGGGTGCTCGGAATCGGCCGAAACCGCTACAGCACGCTTCTTGAGCGCTACTGAATGTTGGTACCAAATCGTACGGTCTGATTCGGCCTGTGTGGGTTTCATCTTGTGTCCATGTTCGATGTCTGTATCTCGGTCAATATTGCGATTCAGAGGCTCTCGTTCAGGCACAAGGCACAACCGACCCTGCGCTATCGGCTCCGCCGATTTTAAAGCAAATTTTGTCGGGTGCTCGGAATCGGCCGAAACCACTACAGCACGCTTCTTGAGCGCTACTGAATGTTGGTACTAAATCGTACGGTCTGATTCGGCCTGTGTGGGTTTCATCTTGTGTCCATGTTCGATGTCTGTATCTCGGTCAATATTGCGATTCAGAGGCTCTCGTTCAGGCACAAGGCACAACCGACCCTGCGCTATCGGCTCCGCCGATTTTAAAGCAAATTTTGTCGGGTGCTCGGAATCGGCCGAAACCGCTACAGCACGCTTCTCGAGCGCTACTAAATGTTGGTACTAAATCGTACGGTCTGATTCGGCCTGTGTGGGTTTCATCTTGTGTCCATGTTCGATGTCTGTATCTCCGTCAATATTGCGATTCAGAGGCTCTCGTTCAGGCACAAGGCACAACCGACCCTGCGCTATCGGCTCCGCCGATTTTAAAGCAAATTTTGTCGGGTGCTCGGAATCGGCCGAAACCACTACAGCACGCTTCTTGAGCGCTACTGAATGTTGGTACTAAATCGTACGGTCTGATTCGGCCTGTGTGGGTTTCATCTTGTGTCCATGTTCGATGTCTGTATCTCGGTCAATATTGCGATTCAGAGGCTCTCGTTCAGGCACAAGGCACAACCGACCCTGCGCTATCGGCTCCGCCGATTTTAAAGCAAATTTTGTCGGGTGCTCGGAATCGGCCGAAACCGCTACAGCACGCTTCTCGAGCGCTACTAAATGTTGGTACTAAATCGTACGGTCTGATTCGGCCTGTGTGTGTGTTGGCTTGTGTCCATGTTCGATGTCTGTATCTCCGTCAATATTGCGATTCAGAAGCTCTCGTTCGGCCACAAGGCTCAACCGACCCTGCGCTATCGGCTCCGCCGATTTTAAAGCAAATTTTGTCGGGTGCTCGGAATCGGCCGAAACCGCTACAGCACGCTTCTCGAGCGCTACTAAATGTTGGTACTAAATCGTACGGTCTGATTCGGCCTGTGTGTGTGTTGGCTTGTGTCCATGTTCGATGTCTGTATCTCCGTCAATATTGCGATTCAGAGGCTCTCGTTCGGCCACAAGGCTCAACCGACCCTGCGCTATCGGCTCCGCCGATTTTAAAGCAAATTTTGTCGGGTGCTCGGAATCGGCCGAAACCGCTACAGCACGCTTCTCGAGCGCTACTAAATGTTGGTACCAAATCGTACGGTCTGATTTGGCCTGTGTGTGTGTTGGCTTGTGTCCATGTTCGATGTCTGTATCTCTGTCAATATTGCGATTCAGAGGCTCTCGTTCGGCCACAAGGCTCAACCGACCCTGCGCTATCGGCTCCGCCGATTTTAAAGCAAATTTTGTCGGGTGCTCGGAATCGGCCGAAACCGCTACAGCGCGCTTCTCGAGCGCTACTAAATGTTGGTACTAAATCGTACGGTCTGATTCGGCCTGTGTGTGTGTTGGCTTGTGTCCATGTTCGATGTCTGTATCTCCGTCAATATTGCGATTCAGAGGCTCTCGTTCAGCCACAAGGCTCAACCGACCCTGCGCTATCGGCTCCGCCGATTTTAAAGCAAATTTTGTCGGGTGCTCGGAATCGGCCGAAACCGCTACAGCACGCTTCTCGAGCGCTACTAAATGTTGGTACTAAATCGTACGGTCTGATTCGGCCTGTGTGGGTTTCATCTTGTGTCCATGTTCGATGTCTGTATCTCGGTCAATATTGCGATTCAGAGGCTCTCGTTCAGCCACAAGGCACAACCGACCCTGCGCTATCGGCTCCGCCGATTTTAAAGCAAATTTTGTCGGGTGCTCGGAATCGGCCGAAACCACTACAGCACGCTTCTTGAGCGCTACTAAATGTTGGTACCAAATCATACGGTCTGATTCGGCCTGTGTGTGTTTTGGCTTGTGTCCATGTTCCATGTCTGTATCTCCGTCAATATTGCGATTCAGAGGCTCTCGTTCAGCTACAAGGCACAACCGACCCTGCGCTATCAGCTGCGCCTATTTTAAAGCTAATTTTGTCGGGTGCTCGGAATCGGCCGAAACCGCTACAGCACGCTTCTTGAGCGCTACTGAATGTTGGTACCAAATCGTACGGTCTGATTCGGCCTGTGTGGGTTTCATCTTGTGTCCATGTTCGATGTCTGTATCTCGGTCAATATTGCGATTCAGAGGCTCTCGTTCAGGCACAAGGCACAACCGACCCTGCGCTATCGGCTCCGCCGATTTTAAAGCAAATTTTGTCGGGTGCTCGGAATCGGCCGAAACCACTACAGCACGCTTCTTGAGCGCTACTGAATGTTGGTACTAAATCGTACGGTCTGATTCGGCCTGTGTGGGTTTCATCTTGTGTCCATGTTCGATGTCTGTATCTCCGTCAATATTGCGATTCAGAGGCTCTCGTTCAGGCACAAGGCACAACCGACCCTGCGCTATCGGCTCCGCCGATTTTAAAGCAAATTTTGTCGGGTGCTCGGAATCGGCCGAAACCACTACAGCACGCTTCTTGAGCGCTACTGAATGTTGGTACTAAATCGTACGGTCTGATTCGGCCTGTGTGGGTTTCATCTTGTGTCCATGTTCGATGTCTGTATCTCGGTCAATATTGCGATTCAGAGGCTCTCGTTCAGGCACAAGGCACAACCGACCCTGCGCTATCGGCTCCGCCGATTTTAAAGCAAATTTTGTCGGGTGCTCGGAATCGGCCGAAACCGCTACAGCACGCTTCTCGAGCGCTACTAAATGTTGGTACTAAATCGTACGGTCTGATTCGGCCTGTGTGTGTGTTGGCTTGTGTCCATGTTCGATGTCTGTATCTCCGTCAATATTGCGATTCAGAAGCTCTCGTTCGGCCACAAGGCTCAACCGACCCTGCGCTATCGGCTCCGCCGATTTTAAAGCAAATTTTGTCGGGTGCTCGGAATCGGCCGAAACCGCTACAGCACGCTTCTCGAGCGCTACTAAATGTTGGTACTAAATCGTACGGTCTGATTCGGCCTGTGTGTGTGTTGGCTTGTGTCCATGTTCGATGTCTGTATCTCCGTCAATATTGCGATTCAGAGGCTCTCGTTCGGCCACAAGGCTCAACCGACCCTGCGCTATCGGCTCCGCCGATTTTAAAGCAAATTTTGTCGGGTGCTCGGAATCGGCCGAAACCGCTACAGCACGCTTCTCGAGCGCTACTAAATGTTGGTACCAAATCGTACGGTCTGATTTGGCCTGTGTGTGTGTTGGCTTGTGTCCATGTTCGATGTCTGTATCTCCGTCAATATTGCGATTCAGAGGCTCTCGTTCGGCCACAAGGCTCAACCGACCCTGCGCTATCGGCTCCGCCGATTTTAAAGCAAATTTTGTCGGGTGCTCGGAATCGGCCGAAACCACTACAGCACGCTTCTCGAGCGCTACTGAATGTTGGTACCAAATTGTACGGTCTGATTCGGCCTGTGTGTGTTTTGGCTTGTGTCCATGTTCGATGTCTGTATCTCGGTCAATATTGCGATTCAGAGGCTCTCGTTCAGGCACAAGGCACAACCGACCCTGCGCTATCGGCTCCGCCGATTTTAAAGCAAATTTTGTCGGGTGCTCGGAATCGGCCGAAACCACTACAGCACGCTTCTTGAGCGCTACTAAATGTTGGTACCAAATCATACGGTCTGATTCGGCCTGTGTGTGTTTTGGCTTGTGTCCATGTTCCATGTCTGTATCTCCGTCAATATTGCGATTCAGAGGCTCTCGTTCAGCTACAAGGCACAACCGACCCTGCGCTATCAGCTGCGCCTATTTTAAAGCTAATTTTGTCGGGTGCTCGGAATCGGCCGAAACCACTACAGCACGCTTCTTGAGCGCTACTGAATGTTGGTACTAAATCGTACGGTCTGATTCGGCCTGTGTGGGTTTCATCTTGTGTCCATGTTCGATGTCTGTATCTCCGTCAATATTGCGATTCAGAAACTCTCGTTCAGGCACAAGGCACAACCGACCCTGCGCTATCGGCTCCGCCGATTTTAAAGCAAATTTTGTCGGGTGCTCGGAATCGGCCGAAACCACTACAGCACGCTTCTTGAGCGCTACTGAATGTTGGTACTAAATCGTACGGTCTGATTCGGCCTGTGTGGGTTTCATCTTGTGTCCATGTTCGATGTCTGTATCTCGGTCAATATTGCGATTCAGAGGCTCTCGTTCAGGCACAAGGCACAACCGACCCTGCGCTATCGGCTCCGCCGATTTTAAAGCAAATTTTGTCGGGTGCTCGGAATCGGCCGAAACCGCTACAGCACGCTTCTCGAGCGCTACTAAATGTTGGTACTAAATCGTACGGTCTGATTCGGCCTGTGTGTGTGTTGGCTTGTGTCCATGTTCGATGTCTGTATCTCCGTCAATATTGAGATTCAGAAGCTCTCGTTCGGCCACAAGGCTCAACCGACCCTGCGCTATCGGCTCCGCCGATTTTAAAGCAAATTTTGTCGGGTGCTCGGAATCGGCCGAAACCGCTACAGCACGCTTCTCGAGCGCTACTAAATGTTGGTACTAAATCGTACGGTCTGATTCGGCCTGTGTGTGTGTTGGCTTGTGTCCATGTTCGATGTCTGTATCTCCGTCAATATTGCGATTCAGAGGCTCTCGTTCGGCCACAAGGCTCAACCGACCCTGCGCTATCGGCTCCGCCGATTTTAAAGCAAATTTTGTCGGGTGCTCGGAATCGGCCGAAACCGCTACAGCACGCTTCTCGAGCGCTACTAAATGTTGGTACCAAATCGTACGGTCTGATTTGGCCTGTGTGTGTGTTGGCTTGTGTCCATGTTCGATGTCTGTATCTCCGTCAATATTGCGATTCAGAGGCTCTCGTTCGGCCACAAGGCTCAACCGACCCTGCGCTATCGGCTCCGCCGATTTTAAAGCAAATTTTGTCGGGTGCTCGGAATCGGCCGAAACCACTACAGCACGCTTCTCGAGCGCTACTGAATGTTGGTACCAAATTGTACGGTCTGATTCGGCCTGTGTGTGTTTTGGCTTGTGTCCATGTTCGATGTCTGTATCTCCGTCAATATTGCGATTCAGAGGCTCTCGTTCAGCCACAAGGCTCAACCGACCCTGCGCTATCGGCTCCGCCGATTTTAAAGCAAATTTTGTCGGGTGCTCGGAATCGGCCGAAACCACTACAGCACGCTTCTCGAGCGCTACTGAATGTTGGTACCAAATTGTACGGTCTGATTCGGCCTGTGTGTGTTTTGGCTTGTGTCCATGTTCGATGTCTGTATCTCCGTCAATATTGCGATTCAGAAGCTCTCGTTCGGCCACAAGGCTCAACCGACCCTGCGCTATCGGCTCCGCCGATTTTAAAGCAAATTTTGTCGGGTGCTCGGAATCGGCCAAAACCGCTACAGCACGCTTCTCGAGCGCTACTAAATGTTGGTACTAAATCGTACGGTCTGATTCGGCCTGTGTGTGTGTTGGCTTGTGTCCATGTTCGATGTCTGTATCTCCGTCAATATTGCGATTCAGAGGCTCTCGTTCGGCCACAAGGCTCAACCGACCCTGCGCTATCGGCTCCGCCGATTTTAAAGCAAATTTTGTCGGGTGCTCGGAATCGGCCGAAACCGCTACAGCACGCTTCTCGAGCGCTACTAAATGTTGGTACCAAATCGTACGGTCTGATTTGGCCTGTGTGTGTGTTGGCTTGTGTCCATGTTCGATGTCTGTATCTCTGTCAATATTGCGATTCAGAGGCTCTCGTTCGGCCACAAGGCTCAACCGACCCTGCGCTATCGGCTCCGCCGATTTTAAAGCAAATTTTGTCGGGTGCTCGGAATCGGCCGAAACCGCTACAGCACGCTTCTCGAGCGCTACTAAATGTTGGTACTAAATCGTACGGTCTGATTCGGCCTGTGTGTGTGTTGGCTTGTGTCCATGTTCGATGTCTGTATCTCCGTCAATATTGCGATTCAGAGGCTCTCGTTCAGCCACAAGGCTCAACCGACCCTGCGCTATCGGCTCCGCCGATTTTAAAGCAAATTTTGTCGGGTGCTCGGAATCGGCCGAAACCGCTACAGCACGCTTCTCGAGCGCTACTAAATGTTGGTACTAAATCGTACGGTCTGATTCGGCCTGTGTGGGTTTCATCTTGTGTCCATGTTCGATGTCTGTATCTCGGTCAATATTGCGATTCAGAGGCTCTCGTTCAGCCACAAGGCACAACCGACCCTGCGCTATCGGCTCCGCCGATTTTAAAGCAAATTTTGTCGGGTGCTCGGAATCGGCCGAAACCACTACAGCACGCTTCTTGAGCGCTACTAAATGTTGGTACCAAATCATACGGTCTGATTCGGCCTGTGTGTGTTTTGGCTTGTGTCCATGTTCCATGTCTGTATCTCCGTCAATATTGCGATTCAGAGGCTCTCGTTCAGCTACAAGGCACAACCGACCCTGCGCTATCAGCTGCGCCTATTTCCGAGCGAACTTTGTCGGAAGCTCCGAATTGACTGAAACGGCTACAGCACGATTCACGACTGCTAAAAAATATTAGTACAAGATTGTGTGCATCTGTTTTTATAAATTACGCTATAAAGTAGCAGTAAATAATTTTACGTACGAAGCAATTTTGTCTAATAGCAAAAAATCGCTCCGACAGCCCGCAGCAGATAGGGCGTCGCCTGTTGTGCCTATTGGGTCTATCGGGAGCCTCTGAATCGCAATATTGGCCGAGATACAGGTACGAAGCAATTTCGTCCAATAGAAAAAAGTCACTCCGACAGCCCGCAGCAGATAGGGCGTCGCCTGTTGTGTCTATTGGGTCTATCGGGAGCCTCTGAATCGCAATATTGGCCGAGATACAGGTACGAAGCAATTTCGTCCATTTCGTCCAATAGAAAAAAATCACTCCGACAGCTAGCAGCAGATAGGGCGTCGCCTGTTGTGCCTATTGGGTCTATCGGGAGCCTCTGAATCGCAATATTGGCCGAGATACAGGTACGAAGCAATTTCGTCCATTTCGTCCAATAGAAAAAAATCACTCCGACAGCCAGCAGCAGATAGGGCGTCGCCTGTTGTGCCTATTGGGTCTATCGGGAGCCTTTGAATTGCAATATTGGCCGAGATACAGGTACGAAGCAATTTCGTCCAATAGAAAAAAATCACTCCGACAGCCCGCAGCAGATAGGGCGTCGCCTGTTGTGCCTATTGGGTCTATCGGGAGCCTTTGAATTGCAATATTGGCCGAGATACAGGTACGAAGCAATTTCGTCCAATAGAAAAAAATCACTCCGACAGCCCGCAGCAGATAGGGCGTCGCCTGTTGTGTCTTTTGGGTCTATCGGGAGCCTCTGAATCGCAATATTGGCCGAGATACAGGTACGAAGCAATTTCGTCCATTTCGTCCAATAGAAAAAAATCACTCCGACAGCCAGCAGCAGATAGGGCGTCGCCTGTTGTGCCTATTGGGTCTATCGGGAGCCTTTGAATTGCAATATTGGCCGAGATACAGGTACGAAGCAATTTCGTCCAATAGAAAAAAATCACTCCGACAGCCCGCAGCAGATAGGGCGTCGCCTGTTGTGTCTTTTGGGTCTATCGGGAGCCTCTGAATCGCAATATTGGCCGAGATACAGGTACGAAGCAATTTCGTCCATTTCGTCCAATAGAAAAAAATCACTCCGACAGCCAGCAGCAGATAGGGCGTCGCCTGTTGTGCCTATTGGGTCTATCGGGAGCCTCTGAATCGCAATATTGGCCGAGATACAGGTACGAAGCAATTTCGTCCATTTCGTCCAATAGAAAAAATCCGCTCCGACAGCCCGCAGCAGATAGGGCGTCGCCTGTTGTGCCTATTGGGTCTATCGGGAGCCTTTGAATTGCAATATTGGCCGAGATACAGGTACGAAGCAATTTCGTCCAATAGAAAAAAATCACTCCGACAGCCCGCAGCAGATAGGGCGTCGCCTGTTGTGTCTTTTGGGTCTATCGGGAGCCTCTGAATCGCAATATTGGCCGAGATACAGGTACGAAGCAATTTCGTCCATTTCGTCCAATAGAAAAAATCCGCTCCGACAGCCAGCAGCAGATAGGGCGTCGCCTGTTGTGCCTATTGGGTCTATCGGGAGCCTCTGAATCGCAATATTGGCCGAGATACAGGTACGAAGCAATTTCGTCCATTTCGTCCAATAGAAAAAAATCACTCCGACAGCCAGCAGCAGATAGGGCGTCGCCTGTTGTGCCTATTGGGTCTATCGGGAGCCTTTGAATTGCAATATTGGCCGAGATACAGGTACGAAGCAATTTCGTCCATTTCGTCCAATAGAAAAAAATCACTCCGACAGCCCGCAGCAGATAGGGCGTCGCCTGTTGTGTCTATTGGGTCTATCGGGAGCCTCTGAATCGCAATATTGGCCGAGATACAGGTACGAAGCAATTTCGTCCATTTCGTCCAATAGAAAAAAATCACTCCGACAGCCAGCAGCAGATAGGGCGTCGCCTGTTGTGCCTATTGGGTCTATCGGGAGCCTTTGAATTGCAATATTGGCCGAGATACAGGTACGAAGCAATTTCGTCCATTTCGTCCAATAGAAAAAATCCGCTCCGACAGCCCGCAGCAGATAGGGCGTCGCCTTTTGTGCCTATTGGGTCTATCGGGAGCCTTTGAATCGCAATATTGGCCGAGATACAGGTACGAAGCAATTTCGTCCATTTCGTCCAATAGAAAAAATCCGCTCCGACAGCCCGCAGCAGATAGGGCGTCGCCTGTTGTGCCTATTGGGTCTATCGGGAGCCTCTGAATCGCAATATTGGCCGAGATACAGGTACGAAGCAATTTCGTCCATTTCGTCCAATAGAAAAAATCCGCTCCGACAGCCCGCAGCAGATAGGGCGTCGCCTGTTGTGCCTATTGGGTCTATCGGAAGCCTTTGAATTGCAATATTGGCCGAGATACAGGTACGAAGCAATTTCGTCCATTTCGTCCAATAGAAAAAATCCGCTCCGACAGCCCGCAGCAGATAGGGCGTCGCCTTTTGTGCCTATTGGGTCTATCGGGAGCCTTTGAATCGCAATATTGGCCGAGATACAGGTCAATATTGCGATTCAGAGGCTCTCGTTCGGCCACAAGGCTCAACCGACCCTGCGCTATCGGCTCCGCCGATTTTAAAGCTAATTTTGTCGGGTGCTCGGAATCGGCCGAAACCGCTACAGCACGCTTCTTGAGCGCTACTGAATGTTGGTACCAAATCGTACGGTCTGATTCGGCCTGTGTGGGTTTCATCTTGTGTCCATGTTCGATGTCTGTATCTCGGTCAATATTGCGATTCAGAGGCTCTCGTTCAGGCACAAGGCACAACCGACCCTGCGCTATCGGCTCCGCCGATTTTAAAGCAAATTTTGTCGGGTGCTCGGAATCGGCCGAAACCACTACAGCACGCTTCTTGAGCGCTACTGAATGTTGGTACTAAATCGTACGGTCTGATTCGGCCTGTGTGGGTTTCATCTTGTGTCCATGTTCGATGTCTGTATCTCGGTCAATATTGCGATTCAGAGGCTCTCGTTCAGGCACAAGGCACAACCGACCCTGCGCTATCGGCTCCGCCGATTTTAAAGCAAATTTTGTCGGGTGCTCGGAATCGGCCGAAACCACTACAGCACGCTTCTTGAGCGCTACTGAATGTTGGTACTAAATCGTACGGTCTGATTCGGCCTGTGTGGGTTTCATCTTGTGTCCATGTTCGATGTCTGTATCTCCGTCAATATTGCGATTCAGAGGCTCTCGTTCAGGCACAAGGCACAACCGACCCTGCGCTATCGGCTCCGCCGATTTTAAAGCAAATTTTGTCGGGTGCTCGGAATCGGCCGAAACCACTACAGCACGCTTCTTGAGCGCTACTAAATGTTGGTACTAAATCGTACGGTCTGATTCGGCCTGTGTGTGTGTGTTGTCTTGTGTCCATGTTCGATGTCTGTATCTCCGTCAATATTGCGATTCAGAGGCTCTCGTTCGGCCACAAGGCACAACCGACCCTGCGCTATCGGCTCCGCCGATTTTAAAGCAAATTTTGTCGGGTGCTCGGAATCGGCCGAAACCACTACAGCACGCTTCTTGAGCGCTACTGAATGTTGGTACCAAATCGTACGGTCTGATTCGGCCTGTGTGGGTTTCATCTTGTGTCCATGTTCGATGTCTGTATCTCGGTCAATATTGCGATTCAGAGGCTCTCGTTCGGCCACAAGGCTCAACCGACCCTGCGCTATCGGCTCCGCCGATTTTAAAGCTAATTTTGTCGGGTGCTCGGAATCGGCCGAAACCACTACAGCACGCTTCTTGAGCGCTACAGAATGTTGGTACCAAATCGTACGGTCTGATTCGGCCTGTGTGTGTGTTGGCTTGTGTCCATGTTCGATGTCTGTATCTCCGTCAATATTGCGATTCAGAGGCTCTCGTTCGGCCACAAGGCTCAACCGACCCTGCGCTATCGGCTCCGCCGATTTTAAAGCAAATTTTGTCGGGTGCTCGGAATCGGCTGAAACCACTACAGCACGCTTCTTGAGCGCTACTAAATGTTGGTACCAAATCGTACGGTCTGATTCGGCCTGTGTGTGTGTTGTCTTGTGTCCATGTTCGATGTCTGTATCTCGGTCAATATTGCGATTCAGAGGCTCTCGTTCGGCCACAAGGCTCAACCGACCCTGCGCTATCGGCTCCGCCGATTTTAAAGCTAATTTTGTCGGGTGCTCGGAATCGGCCGAAACCGCTACAGCACGCTTCTTGAGCGCTACTGAATGTTGGTACCAAATCGTACGGTCTGATTCGGCCTGTGTGGGTTTCATCTTGTGTCCATGTTCGATGTCTGTATCTCGGTCAATATTGCGATTCAGAGGCTCTCGTTCAGGCACAAGGCACAACCGACCCTGCGCTATCGGCTCCGCCGATTTTAAAGCAAATTTTGTCGGGTGCTCGGAATCGGCCGAAACCACTACAGCACGCTTCTTGAGCGCTACTGAATGTTGGTACTAAATCGTACGGTCTGATTCGGCCTGTGTGGGTTTCATCTTGTGTCCATGTTCGATGTCTGTATCTCGGTCAATATTGCGATTCAGAGGCTCTCGTTCAGGCACAAGGCACAACCGACCCTGCGCTATCGGCTCCGCCGATTTTAAAGCAAATTTTGTCGGGTGCTCGGAATCGGCCGAAACCACTACAGCACGCTTCTTGAGCGCTACTGAATGTTGGTACTAAATCGTACGGTCTGATTCGGCCTGTGTGGGTTTCATCTTGTGTCCATGTTCGATGTCTGTATCTCGGTCAATATTGCGATTCAGAGGCTCTCGTTCAGGCACAAGGCACAACCGACCCTGCGCTATCGGCTCCGCCGATTTTAAAGCAAATTTTGTCGGGTGCTCGGAATCGGCCGAAACCACTACAGCACGCTTCTTGAGCGCTACTGAATGTTGGTACCAAATCGTACGGTCTGATTCGGCCTGTGTGGGTTTCATCTTGTGTCCATGTTCGATGTCTGTATCTCGGTCAATATTGCGATTCAGAGGCTCTCGTTCAGGCACAAGGCACAACCGACCCTGCGCTATCGGCTCCGCCGATTTTAAAGCAAATTTTGTCGGGTGCTCGGAATCGGCCGAAACCACTACAGCACGCTTCTTGAGCGCTACTGAATGTTGGTACTAAATCGTACGGTCTGATTCGGCCTGTGTGGGTTTCATCTTGTGTCCATGTTCGATGTCTGTATCTCCGTCAATATTGCGATTCAGAGGCTCTCGTTCAGGCACAAGGCACAACCGACCCTGCGCTATCGGCTCCGCCGATTTTAAAGCAAATTTTGTCGGGTGCTCGGAATCGGCCGAAACCACTACAGCACGCTTCTTGAGCGCTACTGAATGTTGGTACTAAATCGTACGGTCTGATTCGGCCTGTGTGGGTTTCATCTTGTGTCCATGTTCGATGTCTGTATCTCGGTCAATATTGCGATTCAGAGGCTCTCGTTCAGGCACAAGGCACAACCGACCCTGCGCTATCGGCTCCGCCGATTTTAAAGCAAATTTTGTCGGGTGCTCGGAATCGGCCGAAACCGCTACAGCACGCTTCTCGAGCGCTACTAAATGTTGGTACTAAATCGTACGGTCTGATTCGGCCTGTGTGTGTGTTGGCTTGTGTCCATGTTCGATGTCTGTATCTCCGTCAATATTGCGATTCAGAAGCTCTCGTTCGGCCACAAGGCTCAACCGACCCTGCGCTATCGGCTCCGCCGATTTTAAAGCAAATTTTGTCGGGTGCTCGGAATCGGCCGAAACCGCTACAGCACGCTTCTCGAGCGCTACTAAATGTTGGTACTAAATCGTACGGTCTGATTCGGCCTGTGTGTGTGTTGGCTTGTGTCCATGTTCGATGTCTGTATCTCCGTCAATATTGCGATTCAGAGGCTCTCGTTCGGCCACAAGGCTCAACCGACCCTGCGCTATCGGCTCCGCCGATTTTAAAGCAAATTTTGTCGGGTGCTCGGAATCGGCCGAAACCGCTACAGCACGCTTCTCGAGCGCTACTAAATGTTGGTACCAAATCGTACGGTCTGATTTGGCCTGTGTGTGTGTTGGCTTGTGTCCATGTTCGATGTCTGTATCTCCGTCAATATTGCGATTCAGAGGCTCTCGTTCGGCCACAAGGCTCAACCGACCCTGCGCTATCGGCTCCGCCGATTTTAAAGCAAATTTTGTCGGGTGCTCGGAATCGGCCGAAACCACTACAGCACGCTTCTCGAGCGCTACTGAATGTTGGTACCAAATTGTACGGTCTGATTCGGCCTGTGTGTGTTTTGGCTTGTGTCCATGTTCGATGTCTGTATCTCGGTCAATATTGCGATTCAGAGGCTCTCGTTCAGGCACAAGGCACAACCGACCCTGCGCTATCGGCTCCGCCGATTTTAAAGCAAATTTTGTCGGGTGCTCGAAATCGGCCGAAACCACTACAGCACGCTTCTTGAGCGCTACTGAATGTTGGTACTAAATCGTACGGTCTGATTCGGCCTGTGTGGGTTTCATCTTGTGTCCATGTTCGATGTCTGTATCTCCGTCAATATTGCGATTCAGAGGCTCTCGTTCAGGCACAAGGCACAACCGACCCTGCGCTATCGGCTCCGCCGATTTTAAAGCAAATTTTGTCGGGTGCTCGGAATCGGCCGAAACCGCTACAGCACGCTTCTCGAGCGCTACTAAATGTTGGTACTAAATCGTACGGTCTGATTCGGCCTGTGTGGGTTTCATCTTGTGTCCATGTTCGATGTCTGTATCTCGGTCAATATTGCGATTCAGAGGCTCTCGTTCAGGCACAAGGCACAACCGACCCTGCGCTATCGGCTCCGCCGATTTTAAAGCAAATTTTGTCGGGTGCTCGGAATCGGCCGAAACCGCTACAGCACGCTTCTCGAGCGCTACTAAATGTTGGTACTAAATCGTACGGTCTGATTCGGCCTGTGTGTGTGTTGGCTTGTGTCCATGTTCGATGTCTGTATCTCCGTCAATATTGAGATTCAGAAGCTCTCGTTCGGCCACAAGGCTCAACCGACCCTGCGCTATCGGCTCCGCCGATTTTAAAGCAAATTTTGTCGGGTGCTCGGAATCGGCCGAAACCGCTACAGCACGCTTCTCGAGCGCTACTAAATGTTGGTACTAAATCGTACGGTCTGATTCGGCCTGTGTGTGTGTTGGCTTGTGTCCATGTTCGATGTCTGTATCTCCGTCAATATTGCGATTCAGAGGCTCTCGTTCGGCCACAAGGCTCAACCGACCCTGCGCTATCGGCTCCGCCGATTTTAAAGCAAATTTTGTCGGGTGCTCGGAATCGGCCGAAACCGCTACAGCACGCTTCTCGAGCGCTACTAAATGTTGGTACCAAATCGTACGGTCTGATTTGGCCTGTGTGTGTGTTGGCTTGTGTCCATGTTCGATGTCTGTATCTCCGTCAATATTGCGATTCAGAGGCTCTCGTTCGGCCACAAGGCTCAACCGACCCTGCGCTATCGGCTCCGCCGATTTTAAAGCAAATTTTGTCGGGTGCTCGGAATCGGCCGAAACCACTACAGCACGCTTCTCGAGCGCTACTGAATGTTGGTACCAAATTGTACGGTCTGATTCGGCCTGTGTGTGTTTTGGCTTGTGTCCATGTTCGATGTCTGTATCTCCGTCAATATTGCGATTCAGAGGCTCTCGTTCAGCCACAAGGCTCAACCGACCCTGCGCTATCGGCTCCGCCGATTTTAAAGCAAATTTTGTCGGGTGCTCGGAATCGGCCGAAACCGCTACAGCACGCTTCTCGAGCGCTACTAAATGTTGGTACTAAATCGTACGGTCTGATTCGGCCTGTGTGGGTTTCATCTTGTGTCCATGTTCGATGTCTGTATCTCGGTCAATATTGCGATTCAGAGGCTCTCGTTCAGGCACAAGGCACAACCGACCCTGCGCTATCGGCTCCGCCGATTTTAAAGCAAATTTTGTCGGGTGCTCGGAATCGGCCGAAACCGCTACAGCACGCTTCTCGAGCGCTACTAAATGTTGGTACTAAATCGTACGGTCTGATTCGGCCTGTGTGTGTGTTGGCTTGTGTCCATGTTCGATGTCTGTATCTCCGTCAATATTGCGATTCAGAAGCTCTCGTTCGGCCACAAGGCTCAACCGACCCTGCGCTATCGGCTCCGCCGATTTTAAAGCAAATTTTGTCGGGTGCTCGGAATCGGCCAAAACCGCTACAGCACGCTTCTCGAGCGCTACTAAATGTTGGTACTAAATCGTACGGTCTGATTCGGCCTGTGTGTGTGTTGGCTTGTGTCCATGTTCGATGTCTGTATCTCCGTCAATATTGCGATTCAGAGGCTCTCGTTCGGCCACAAGGCTCAACCGACCCTGCGCTATCGGCTCCGCCGATTTTAAAGCAAATTTTGTCGGGTGCTCGGAATCGGCCGAAACCGCTACAGCACGCTTCTCGAGCGCTACTAAATGTTGGTACCAAATCGTACGGTCTGATTTGGCCTGTGTGTGTGTTGGCTTGTGTCCATGTTCGATGTCTGTATCTCTGTCAATATTGCGATTCAGAGGCTCTCGTTCGGCCACAAGGCTCAACCGACCCTGCGCTATCGGCTCCGCCGATTTTAAAGCAAATTTTGTCGGGTGCTCGGAATCGGCCGAAACCGCTACAGCACGCTTCTCGAGCGCTACTAAATGTTGGTACTAAATCGTACGGTCTGATTCGGCCTGTGTGTGTGTTGGCTTGTGTCCATGTTCGATGTCTGTATCTCCGTCAATATTGCGATTCAGAGGCTCTCGTTCGGCCACAAGGCTCAACCGACCCTGCGCTATCGGCTCCGCCGATTTTAAAGCAAATTTTGTCGGGTGCTCGGAATCGGCCGAAACCGCTACAGCACGCTTCTCGAGCGCTACTAAATGTTGGTACCAAATCGTACGGTCTGATTTGGCCTGTGTGTGTGTTGGCTTGTGTCCATGTTCGATGTCTGTATCTCCGTCAATATTGCGATTCAGAGGCTCTCGTTCGGCCACAAGGCTCAACCGACCCTGCGCTATCGGCTCCGCCGATTTTAAAGCAAATTTTGTCGGGTGCTCGGAATCGGCCGAAACCGCTACAGCACGCTTCTCGAGCGCTACTAAATGTTGGTACCAAATCGTACGGTCTGATTTGGCCTGTGTGTGTGTTGGCTTGTGTCCATGTTCGATGTCTGTATCTCTGTCAATATTGCGATTCAGAGGCTCTCGTTCGGCCACAAGGCTCAACCGACCCTGCGCTATCGGCTCCGCCGATTTTAAAGCAAATTTTGTCGGGTGCTCGGAATCGGCCGAAACCGCTACAGCACGCTTCTCGAGCGCTACTAAATGTTGGTACCAAATCATACGGTCTGATTCGGCCTGTGTGTGTTTTGGCTTGTGTCCATGTTCGATGTCTGTATCTCCGTCAATATTGCGATTCAGAGGCTCTCGTTCAGCTACAAGGCACAACCGACCCTGCGCTATCAGCTGCGCCTATTTTAAAGCTAATTTTGTCGGGTGCTCGGAATCGGCCGAAACCGCTACAGCACGCTTCTTGAGCGCTACTGAATGTTGGTACCAAATCGTACGGTCTGATTCGGCCTGTGTGGGTTTCATCTTGTGTCCATGTTCGATGTCTGTATCTCGGTCAATATTGCGATTCAGAGGCTCTCGTTCAGGCACAAGGCACAACCGACCCTGCGCTATCGGCTCCGCCGATTTTAAAGCAAATTTTGTCGGGTGCTCGGAATCGGCCGAAACCACTACAGCACGCTTCTTGAGCGCTACTGAATGTTGGTACTAAATCGTACGGTCTGATTCGGCCTGTGTGGGTTTCATCTTGTGTCCATGTTCGATGTCTGTATCTCCGTCAATATTGCGATTCAGAGGCTCTCGTTCAGGCACAAGGCACAACCGACCCTGCGCTATCGGCTCCGCCGATTTTAAAGCAAATTTTGTCGGGTGCTCGGAATCGGCCGAAACCACTACAGCACGCTTCTTGAGCGCTACTGAATGTTGGTACTAAATCGTACGGTCTGATTCGGCCTGTGTGGGTTTCATCTTGTGTCCATGTTCGATGTCTGTATCTCGGTCAATATTGCGATTCAGAGGCTCTCGTTCAGGCACAAGGCACAACCGACCCTGCGCTATCGGCTCCGCCGATTTTAAAGCAAATTTTGTCGGGTGCTCGGAATCGGCCGAAACCGCTACAGCACGCTTCTCGAGCGCTACTAAATGTTGGTACTAAATCGTACGGTCTGATTCGGCCTGTGTGTGTGTTGGCTTGTGTCCATGTTCGATGTCTGTATCTCCGTCAATATTGCGATTCAGAAGCTCTCGTTCGGCCACAAGGCTCAACCGACCCTGCGCTATCGGCTCCGCCGATTTTAAAGCAAATTTTGTCGGGTGCTCGGAATCGGCCGAAACCGCTACAGCACGCTTCTCGAGCGCTACTAAATGTTGGTACTAAATCGTACGGTCTGATTCGGCCTGTGTGTGTGTTGGCTTGTGTCCATGTTCGATGTCTGTATCTCCGTCAATATTGCGATTCAGAGGCTCTCGTTCGGCCACAAGGCTCAACCGACCCTGCGCTATCGGCTCCGCCGATTTTAAAGCAAATTTTGTCGGGTGCTCGGAATCGGCCGAAACCGCTACAGCACGCTTCTCGAGCGCTACTAAATGTTGGTACCAAATCGTACGGTCTGATTTGGCCTGTGTGTGTGTTGGCTTGTGTCCATGTTCGATGTCTGTATCTCCGTCAATATTGCGATTCAGAGGCTCTCGTTCGGCCACAAGGCTCAACCGACCCTGCGCTATCGGCTCCGCCGATTTTAAAGCAAATTTTGTCGGGTGCTCGGAATCGGCCGAAACCACTACAGCACGCTTCTCGAGCGCTACTGAATGTTGGTACCAAATTGTACGGTCTGATTCGGCCTGTGTGTGTTTTGGCTTGTGTCCATGTTCGATGTCTGTATCTCGGTCAATATTGCGATTCAGAGGCTCTCGTTCAGCCACAAGGCACAACCGACCCTGCGCTATCGGCTCCGCCGATTTTAAAGCAAATTTTGTCGGGTGCTCGGAATCGGCCGAAACCGCTTCAGTACGCTTCCGGAGGGCTACTAAGTGTTGGCACAAAATTGTACGGTCTGATTCGGCCTCTGTGTGTTTCATCTTGTGCTCATGTTCCATGTCTGTATCTCCGTCAATATTGCGATTCAGAAGCTCTCGTTCGGCCACAAGGCTCAACCGACCCTGCGCTATCGGCTCCGCCGATTTTAAAGCAAATTTTGTCGGGTGCTCGGAATCGGCCGAAACCGCTACAGCACGCTTCTCGAGCGCTACTAAATGTTGGTACTAAATCGTACGGTCTGATTCGGCCTGTGTGTGTGTTGGCTTGTGTCCATGTTCGATGTCTGTATCTCCGTCAATATTGCGATTCAGAGGCTCTCGTTCGGCCACAAGGCTCAACCGACCCTGCGCTATCGGCTCCGCCGATTTTAAAGCAAATTTTGTCGGGTGCTCGGAATCGGCCGAAACCGCTACAGCACGCTTCTCGAGCGCTACTAAATGTTGGTACCAAATCGTACGGTCTGATTTGGCCTGTGTGTGTGTTGGCTTGTGTCCATGTTCCATGTCTGTATCTCCGTCAATATTGCGATTCAGAAGCTCTCGTTCGGCCACAAGGCTCAACCGACCCTGCGCTATCGGCTCCGCCGATTTTAAAGCAAATTTTGTCGGGTGCTCGGAATCGGCCGAAACCGCTACAGCACGCTTCTCGAGCGCTACTAAATGTTGGTACTAAATCGTACGGTCTGATTCGGCCTGTGTGTGTGTTGGCTTGTGTCCATGTTCGATGTCTGTATCTCCGTCAATATTGCGATTCAGAGGCTCTCGTTCGGCCACAAGGCTCAACCGACCCTGCGCTATCGGCTCCGCCGATTTTAAAGCAAATTTTGTCGGGTGCTCGGAATCGGCCGAAACCGCTACAGCACGCTTCTCGAGCGCTACTAAATGTTGGTACCAAATCGTACGGTCTGATTTGGCCTGTGTGTGTGTTGGCTTGTGTCCATGTTCGATGTCTGTATCTCCGTCAATATTGCGATTCAGAGGCTCTCGTTCGGCCACAAGGCTCAACCGACCCTGCGCTATCGGCTCCGCCGATTTTAAAGCAAATTTTGTCGGGTGCTCGGAATCGGCCGAAACCGCTACAGCACGCTTCTCGAGCGCTACTAAATGTTGGTACCAAATCGTACGGTCTGATTTGGCCTGTGTGTGTGTTGGCTTGTGTCCATGTTCGATGTCTGTATCTCCGTCAATATTGCGATTCAGAGGCTCTCGTTCGGCCACAAGGCTCAACCGACCCTGCGCTATCGGCTCCGCCGATTTTAAAGCAAATTTTGTCGGGTGCTCGGAATCGGCCGAAACCACTACAGCACGCTTCTCGAGCGCTACTGAATGTTGGTACCAAATTGTACGGTCTGATTCGGCCTGTGTGTGTTTTGGCTTGTGTCCATGTTCGATGTCTGTATCTCGGTCAATATTGCGATTCAGAGGCTCTCGTTCAGCCACAAGGCACAACCGACCCTGCGCTATCGGCTCCGCCGATTTTAAAGCAAATTTTGTCGGGTGCTCGGAATCGGCCGAAACCACTACAGCACGCTTCTTGAGCGCTACTAAATGTTGGTACCAAATCATACGGTCTGATTCGGCCTGTGTGTGTTTTGGCTTGTGTCCATGTTCCATGTCTGTATCTCCGTCAATATTGCGATTCAGAGGCTCTCGTTCAGCTACAAGGCACAACCGACCCTGCGCTATCAGCTGCGCCTATTTTAAAGCTAATTTTGTCGGGTGCTCGGAATCGGCCGAAACCGCTACAGCACGCTTCTTGAGCGCTACTGAATGTTGGTACCAAATCGTACGGTCTGATTCGGCCTGTGTGGGTTTCATCTTGTGTCCATGTTCGATGTCTGTATCTCGGTCAATATTGCGATTCAGAGGCTCTCGTTCAGGCACAAGGCACAACCGACCCTGCGCTATCGGCTCCGCCGATTTTAAAGCAAATTTTGTCGGGTGCTCGGAATCGGCCGAAACCACTACAGCACGCTTCTTGAGCGCTACTGAATGTTGGTACTAAATCGTACGGTCTGATTCGGCCTGTGTGGGTTTCATCTTGTGTCCATGTTCGATGTCTGTATCTCGGTCAATATTGCGATTCAGAGGCTCTCGTTCAGGCACAAGGCACAACCGACCCTGCGCTATCGGCTCCGCCGATTTTAAAGCAAATTTTGTCGGGTGCTCGGAATCGGCCGAAACCGCTACAGCACGCTTCTCGAGCGCTACTAAATGTTGGTACTAAATCGTACGGTCTGATTCGGCCTGTGTGTGTGTTGGCTTGTGTCCATGTTCGATGTCTGTATCTCCGTCAATATTGCGATTCAGAAGCTCTCGTTCGGCCACAAGGCTCAACCGACCCTGCGCTATCGGCTCCGCCGATTTTAAAGCAAATTTTGTCGGGTGCTCGGAATCGGCCAAAACCGCTACAGCACGCTTCTCGAGCGCTACTAAATGTTGGTACTAAATCGTACGGTCTGATTCGGCCTGTGTGTGTGTTGGCTTGTGTCCATGTTCGATGTCTGTATCTCCGTCAATATTGCGATTCAGAGGCTCTCGTTCGGCCACAAGGCTCAACCGACCCTGCGCTATCGGCTCCGCCGATTTTAAAGCAAATTTTGTCGGGTGCTCGGAATCGGCCGAAACCGCTACAGCACGCTTCTCGAGCGCTACTAAATGTTGGTACCAAATCGTACGGTCTGATTTGGCCTGTGTGTGTGTTGGCTTGTGTCCATGTTCGATGTCTGTATCTCTGTCAATATTGCGATTCAGAGGCTCTCGTTCGGCCACAAGGCTCAACCGACCCTGCGCTATCGGCTCCGCCGATTTTAAAGCAAATTTTGTCGGGTGCTCGGAATCGGCCGAAACCGCTACAGCACGCTTCTCGAGCGCTACTAAATGTTGGTACTAAATCGTACGGTCTGATTCGGCCTGTGTGTGTGTTGGCTTGTGTCCATGTTCGATGTCTGTATCTCCGTCAATATTGCGATTCAGAGGCTCTCGTTCAGCCACAAGGCTCAACCGACCCTGCGCTATCGGCTCCGCCGATTTTAAAGCAAATTTTGTCGGGTGCTCGGAATCGGCCGAAACCGCTACAGCACGCTTCTCGAGCGCTACTAAATGTTGGTACTAAATCGTACGGTCTGATTCGGCCTGTGTGGGTTTCATCTTGTGTCCATGTTCGATGTCTGTATCTCGGTCAATATTGCGATTCAGAGGCTCTCGTTCAGCCACAAGGCACAACCGACCCTGCGCTATCGGCTCCGCCGATTTTAAAGCAAATTTTGTCGGGTGCTCGGAATCGGCCGAAACCACTACAGCACGCTTCTTGAGCGCTACTAAATGTTGGTACCAAATCATACGGTCTGATTCGGCCTGTGTGTGTTTTGGCTTGTGTCCATGTTCCATGTCTGTATCTCCGTCAATATTGCGATTCAGAGGCTCTCGTTCAGCTACAAGGCACAACCGACCCTGCGCTATCAGCTGCGCCTATTTTAAAGCTAATTTTGTCGGGTGCTCGGAATCGGCCGAAACCGCTACAGCACGCTTCTTGAGCGCTACTGAATGTTGGTACCAAATCGTACGGTCTGATTCGGCCTGTGTGGGTTTCATCTTGTGTCCATGTTCGATGTCTGTATCTCGGTCAATATTGCGATTCAGAGGCTCTCGTTCAGGCACAAGGCACAACCGACCCTGCGCTATCGGCTCCGCCGATTTTAAAGCAAATTTTGTCGGGTGCTCGGAATCGGCCGAAACCACTACAGCACGCTTCTTGAGCGCTACTGAATGTTGGTACTAAATCGTACGGTCTGATTCGGCCTGTGTGTGTGTTGGCTTGTGTCCATGTTCGATGTCTGTATCTCCGTCAATATTGCGATTCAGAGGCTCTCGTTCAGCCACAAGGCTCAACCGACCCTGCGCTATCGGCTCCGCCGATTTTAAAGCAAATTTTGTCGGGTGCTCGGAATCGGCCGAAACCGCTACAGCACGCTTCTCGAGCGCTACTAAATGTTGGTACTAAATCGTACGGTCTGATTCGGCCTGTGTGGGTTTCATCTTGTGTCCATGTTCGATGTCTGTATCTCGGTCAATATTGCGATTCAGAGGCTCTCGTTCAGCCACAAGGCACAACCGACCCTGCGCTATCGGCTCCGCCGATTTTAAAGCAAATTTTGTCGGGTGCTCGGAATCGGCCGAAACCACTACAGCACGCTTCTTGAGCGCTACTGAATGTTGGTACTAAATCGTACGGTCTGATTCGGCCTGTGTGTGTGTTGGCTTGTGTCCATGTTCGATGTCTGTATCTCCGTCAATATTGCGATTCAGAGGCTCTCGTTCAGCCACAAGGCTCAACCGACCCTGCGCTATCGGCTCCGCCGATTTTAAAGCAAATTTTGTCGGGTGCTCGGAATCGGCCGAAACCGCTACAGCACGCTTCTCGAGCGCTACTAAATGTTGGTACTAAATCGTACGGTCTGATTCGGCCTGTGTGGGTTTCATCTTGTGTCCATGTTCGATGTCTGTATCTCGGTCAATATTGCGATTCAGAGGCTCTCGTTCAGCCACAAGGCACAACCGACCCTGCGCTATCGGCTCCGCCGATTTTAAAGCAAATTTTGTCGGGTGCTCGGAATCGGCCGAAACCACTACAGCACGCTTCTTGAGCGCTACTAAATGTTGGTACCAAATCATACGGTCTGATTCGGCCTGTGTGTGTTTTGGCTTGTGTCCATGTTCCATGTCTGTATCTCCGTCAATATTGCGATTCAGAGGCTCTCGTTCAGCTACAAGGCACAACCGACCCTGCGCTATCAGCTGCGCCTATTTTAAAGCTAATTTTGTCGGGTGCTCGGAATCGGCCGAAACCGCTACAGCACGCTTCTTGAGCGCTACTGAATGTTGGTACCAAATCGTACGGTCTGATTCGGCCTGTGTGGGTTTCATCTTGTGTCCATGTTCGATGTCTGTATCTCGGTCAATATTGCGATTCAGAGGCTCTCGTTCAGGCACAAGGCACAACCGACCCTGCGCTATCGGCTCCGCCGATTTTAAAGCAAATTTTGTCGGGTGCTCGGAATCGGCCGAAACCACTACAGCACGCTTCTTGAGCGCTACTGAATGTTGGTACTAAATCGTACGGTCTGATTCGGCCTGTGTGGGTTTCATCTTGTGTCCATGTTCGATGTCTGTATCTCCGTCAATATTGCGATTCAGAAGCTCTCGTTCGGCCACAAGGCTCAACCGACCCATCGCTATCGGCTCCGCCGATTTTAAAGCAAATTTTGTCGGGTGCTCGGAATCGGCCGAAACCGCTACAGCACGCTTCTCGAGCGCTACTAAATGTTGGTACTAAATCGTACGGTCTGATTCGGCCTGTGTGTGTGTTGGCTTGTGTCCATGTTCGATGTCTGTATCTCCGTCAATATTGCGATTCAGAGGCTCTCGTTCGGCCACAAGGCTCAACCGACCCTGCGCTATCGGCTCCGCCGATTTTAAAGCAAATTTTGTCGGGTGCTCGGAATCGGCCGAAACCGCTACAGCACGCTTCTCGAGCGCTACTAAATGTTGGTACCAAATCGTACGGTCTGATTTGGCCTGTGTGTGTGTTGGCTTGTGTTCATGTTCGATGTCTGTATCTCCGTCAATATTGCGATTCAGAGGCTCTCGTTCGGCCACAAGGCTCAACCGACCCTGCGCTATCGGCTCCGCCGATTTTAAAGCAAATTTTGTCGGGTGCTCGGAATCGGCCGAAACCACTACAGCACGCTTCTCGAGCGCTACTGAATGTTGGTACCAAATTGTACGGTCTGATTCGGCCTGTGTGTGTTTTGGCTTGTGTCCATGTTCGATGTCTGTATCTCGGTCAATATTGCGATTCAGAGGCTCTCGTTCAGGCACAAGGCACAACCGACCCTGCGCTATCGGCTCCGCCGATTTTAAAGCAAATTTTGTCGGGTGCTCGAAATCGGCCGAAACCACTACAGCACGCTTCTTGAGCGCTACTGAATGTTGGTACTAAATCGTACGGTCTGATTCGGCCTGTGTGGGTTTCATCTTGTGTCCATGTTCGATGTCTGTATCTCCGTCAATATTGCGATTCAGAGGCTCTCGTTCAGGCACAAGGCACAACCGACCCTGCGCTATCGGCTCCGCCGATTTTAAAGCAAATTTTGTCGGGTGCTCGGAATCGGCCGAAACCACTACAGCACGCTTCTTGAGCGCTACTGAATGTTGGTACTAAATCGTACGGTCTGATTCGGCCTGTGTGGGTTTCATCTTGTGTCCATGTTCGATGTCTGTATCTCCGTCAATATTGCGATTCAGAGGCTCTCGTTCAGGCACAAGGCACAACCGACCCTGCGCTATCGGCTCCGCCGATTTTAAAGCAAATTTTGTCGGGTGCTCGGAATCGGCCGAAACCGCTACAGCACGCTTCTCGAGCGCTACTAAATGTTGGTACTAAATCGTACGGTCTGATTCGGCCTGTGTGTGTGTTGGCTTGTGTCCATGTTCGATGTCTGTATCTCCGTCAATATTGCGATTCAGAAGCTCTCGTTCGGCCACAAGGCTCAACCGACCCTGCGCTATCGGCTCCGCCGATTTTAAAGCAAATTTTGTCGGGTGCTCGGAATCGGCCAAAACCGCTACAGCACGCTTCTCGAGCGCTACTAAATGTTGGTACTAAATCGTACGGTCTGATTCGGCCTGTGTGTGTGTTGGCTTGTGTCCATGTTCGATGTCTGTATCTCCGTCAATATTGCGATTCAGAGGCTCTCGTTCGGCCACAAGGCTCAACCGACCCTGCGCTATCGGCTCCGCCGATTTTAAAGCAAATTTTGTCGGGTGCTCGGAATCGGCCGAAACCGCTACAGCACGCTTCTCGAGCGCTACTAAATGTTGGTACCAAATCGTACGGTCTGATTTGGCCTGTGTGTGTGTTGGCTTGTGTCCATGTTCGATGTCTGTATCTCTGTCAATATTGCGATTCAGAGGCTCTCGTTCGGCCACAAGGCTCAACCGACCCTGCGCTATCGGCTCCGCCGATTTTAAAGCAAATTTTGTCGGGTGCTCGGAATCGGCCGAAACCGCTACAGCACGCTTCTCGAGCGCTACTAAATGTTGGTACTAAATCGTACGGTCTGATTCGGCCTGTGTGTGTGTTGGCTTGTGTCCATGTTCGATGTCTGTATCTCCGTCAATATTGCGATTCAGAGGCTCTCGTTCAGCCACAAGGCTCAACCGACCCTGCGCTATCGGCTCCGCCGATTTTAAAGCAAATTTTGTCGGGTGCTCGGAATCGGCCGAAACCGCTACAGCACGCTTCTCGAGCGCTACTAAATGTTGGTACTAAATCGTACGGTCTGATTCGGCCTGTGTGGGTTTCATCTTGTGTCCATGTTCGATGTCTGTATCTCGGTCAATATTGCGATTCAGAGGCTCTCGTTCAGCCACAAGGCACAACCGACCCTGCGCTATCGGCTCCGCCGATTTTAAAGCAAATTTTGTCGGGTGCTCGGAATCGGCCGAAACCACTACAGCACGCTTCTTGAGCGCTACTAAATGTTGGTACCAAATCATACGGTCTGATTCGGCCTGTGTGTGTTTTGGCTTGTGTCCATGTTCCATGTCTGTATCTCCGTCAATATTGCGATTCAGAGGCTCTCGTTCAGCCACAAGGCTCAACCGACCCTGCGCTATCGGCTCCGCCGATTTTAAAGCAAATTTTGTCGGGTGCTCGGAATCGGCCGAAACCACTACAGCACGCTTCTTGAGCGCTACTAAATGTTGGTACCAAATCATACCCGGCCTGTGTGTGTTTTGGCTTGTGTCCATGTTCCATGTCTGTATCTCCGTCAATATTGCGATTCAGAGGCTCTCGTTCAGCCACAAGGCTCAACCGACCCTGCGCTATCAGCTGCGCCTATTTTAAAGCTAATTTTGTCGGGTGCTCGGAATCGGCCGAAACCGCTACAGCACGCTTCTTGAGCGCTACTGAATGTTGGTACCAAATCGTACGGTCTGATTCGGCCTGTGTGGGTTTCATCTTGTGTCCATGTTCGATGTCTGTATCTCGGTCAATATTGCGATTCAGAGGCTCTCGTTCAGGCACAAGGCACAACCGACCCTGCGCTATCGGCTCCGCCGATTTTAAAGCAAATTTTGTCGGGTGCTCGGAATCGGCCGAAACCACTACAGCACGCTTCTTGAGCGCTACTGAATGTTGGTACTAAATCGTACGGTCTGATTCGGCCTGTGTGTGTGTTGGCTTGTGTCCATGTTCGATGTCTGTATCTCCGTCAATATTGCGATTCAGAGGCTCTCGTTCAGCCACAAGGCTCAACCGACCCTGCGCTATCGGCTCCGCCGATTTTAAAGCAAATTTTGTCGGGTGCTCGGAATCGGCCGAAACCGCTACAGCACGCTTCTCGAGCGCTACTAAATGTTGGTACTAAATCGTACGGTCTGATTCGGCCTGTGTGGGTTTCATCTTGTGTCCATGTTCGATGTCTGTATCTCGGTCAATATTGCGATTCAGAGGCTCTCGTTCAGCCACAAGGCACAACCGACCCTGCGCTATCGGCTCCGCCGATTTTAAAGCAAATTTTGTCGGGTGCTCGGAATCGGCCGAAACCACTACAGCACGCTTCTTGAGCGCTACTAAATGTTGGTACCAAATCATACGGTCTGATTCGGCCTGTGTGTGTTGGCTTGTGTCCATGTTCGATGTCTGTATCTCCGTCAATATTGCGATTCAGAGGCTCTCGTTCAGCTACAAGGCACAACCGACCCTGCGCTATCAGCTGCGCCTATTTTAAAGCTAATTTTGTCGGGTGCTCGGAATCGGCCGAAACCGCTACAGCACGCTTCTTGAGCGCTACTGAATGTTGGTACCAAATCGTACGGTCTGATTCGGCCTGTGTGGGTTTCATCTTGTGTCCATGTTCGATGTCTGTATCTCGGTCAATATTGCGATTCAGAGGCTCTCGTTCAGGCACAAGGCACAACCGACCCTGCGCTATCGGCTCCGCCGATTTTAAAGCAAATTTTGTCGGGTGCTCGGAATCGGCCGAAACCACTACAGCACGCTTCTTGAGCGCTACTGAATGTTGGTACTAAATCGTACGGTCTGATTCGGCCTGTGTGGGTTTCATCTTGTGTCCATGTTCGATGTCTGTATCTCCGTCAATATTGCGATTCAGAAGCTCTCGTTCGGCCACAAGGCTCAACCGACCCATCGCTATCGGCTCCGCCGATTTTAAAGCAAATTTTGTCGGGTGCTCGGAATCGGCCGAAACCGCTACAGCACGCTTCTCGAGCGCTACTAAATGTTGGTACTAAATCGTACGGTCTGATTCGGCCTGTGTGTGTGTTGGCTTGTGTCCATGTTCGATGTCTGTATCTCCGTCAATATTGCGATTCAGAGGCTCTCGTTCGGCCACAAGGCTCAACCGACCCTGCGCTATCGGCTCCGCCGATTTTAAAGCAAATTTTGTCAGTGGCTCGGAATCGGCCGAAACCGCTACAGCACGCTTCTCGAGCGCTACTAAATGTTGGTACCAAATCGTACGGTCTGATTTGGCCTGTGTGTGTGTTGGCTTGTGTTCATGTTCGATGTCTGTATCTCCGTCAATATTGCGATTCAGAGGCTCTCGTTCGGCCACAAGGCTCAACCGACCCTGCGCTATCGGCTCCGCCGATTTTAAAGCAAATTTTGTCGGGTGCTCGGAATCGGCCGAAACCACTACAGCACGCTTCTCGAGCGCTACTGAATGTTGGTACCAAATTGTACGGTCTGATTCGGCCTGTGTGTGTTTTGGCTTGTGTCCATGTTCGATGTCTGTATCTCGGTCAATATTGCGATTCAGAGGCTCTCGTTCAGGCACAAGGCACAACCGACCCTGCGCTATCGGCTCCGCCGATTTTAAAGCAAATTTTGTCGGGTGCTCGAAATCGGCCGAAACCACTACAGCACGCTTCTTGAGCGCTACTGAATGTTGGTACTAAATCGTACGGTCTGATTCGGCCTGTGTGGGTTTCATCTTGTGTCCATGTTCGATGTCTGTATCTCCGTCAATATTGCGATTCAGAGGCTCTCGTTCAGGCACAAGGCACAACCGACCCTGCGCTATCGGCTCCGCCGATTTTAAAGCAAATTTTGTCGGGTGCTCGGAATCGGCCGAAACCACTACAGCACGCTTCTTGAGCGCTACTGAATGTTGGTACTAAATCGTACGGTCTGATTCGGCCTGTGTGGGTTTCATCTTGTGTCCATGTTCGATGTCTGTATCTCGGTCAATATTGCGATTCAGAGGCTCTCGTTCAGGCACAAGGCACAACCGACCCTGCGCTATCGGCTCCGCCGATTTTAAAGCAAATTTTGTCGGGTGCTCGGAATCGGCCGAAACCGCTACAGCACGCTTCTCGAGCGCTACTAAATGTTGGTACTAAATCGTACGGTCTGATTCGGCCTGTGTGTGTGTTGGCTTGTGTCCATGTTCGATGTCTGTATCTCCGTCAATATTGCGATTCAGAAGCTCTCGTTCGGCCACAAGGCTCAACCGACCCTGCGCTATCGGCTCCGCCGATTTTAAAGCAAATTTTGTCGGGTGCTCGGAATCGGCCAAAACCGCTACAGCACGCTTCTCGAGCGCTACTAAATGTTGGTACTAAATCGTACGGTCTGATTCGGCCTGTGTGTGTGTTGGCTTGTGTCCATGTTCGATGTCTGTATCTCCGTCAATATTGCGATTCAGAGGCTCTCGTTCGGCCACAAGGCTCAACCGACCCTGCGCTATCGGCTCCGCCGATTTTAAAGCAAATTTTGTCGGGTGCTCGGAATCGGCCGAAACCGCTACAGCACGCTTCTCGAGCGCTACTAAATGTTGGTACCAAATCGTACGGTCTGATTTGGCCTGTGTGTGTGTTGGCTTGTGTCCATGTTCGATGTCTGTATCTCTGTCAATATTGCGATTCAGAGGCTCTCGTTCGGCCACAAGGCTCAACCGACCCTGCGCTATCGGCTCCGCCGATTTTAAAGCAAATTTTGTCGGGTGCTCGGAATCGGCCGAAACCGCTACAGCACGCTTCTCGAGCGCTACTAAATGTTGGTACTAAATCGTACGGTCTGATTCGGCCTGTGTGTGTGTTGGCTTGTGTCCATGTTCGATGTCTGTATCTCCGTCAATATTGCGATTCAGAGGCTCTCGTTCAGCCACAAGGCTCAACCGACCCTGCGCTATCGGCTCCGCCGATTTTAAAGCAAATTTTGTCGGGTGCTCGGAATCGGCCGAAACCGCTACAGCACGCTTCTCGAGCGCTACTAAATGTTGGTACTAAATCGTACGGTCTGATTCGGCCTGTGTGGGTTTCATCTTGTGTCCATGTTCGATGTCTGTATCTCGGTCAATATTGCGATTCAGAGGCTCTCGTTCAGCCACAAGGCACAACCGACCCTGCGCTATCGGCTCCGCCGATTTTAAAGCAAATTTTGTCGGGTGCTCGGAATCGGCCGAAACCGCTACAGCACGCTTCTTGAGCGCTACTAAATGTTGGTACCAAATCATACGGTCTGATTCGGCCTGTGTGTGTTTTGGCTTGTGTCCATGTTCCATGTCTGTATCTCCGTCAATATTGCGATTCAGAGGCTCTCGTTCAGCTACAAGGCACAACCGACCCTGCGCTATCAGCTGCGCCTATTTCCGAGCGAACTTTGGCGGAAGCTCCGAATTGACTGAAACGGCTACAGCACGATTCACGACTGCTAAAAAATATTAGTACAAGATTGTGTGCATCTGTTTTTATAAATTACGCTATAAAGTAGCAGTAAATAATTTTACGTACGAAGCAATTTTGTCTAATAGCAAAAAATCGCTCCGACAGCCCGCAGCAGATAGGGCGTCGCCTGTTGTGCCTATTGGGTCTATCGGGAGCCTCTGAATCGCAATATTGGCCGAGATACAGGTACGAAGCAATTTCGTCCAATAGAAAAAAGTCACTCCGACAGCCCGCAGCAGATAGGGCGTCGCCTGTTGTGTCTATTGGGTCTATCGGGAGCCTCTGAATCGCAATATTGGCCGAGATACAGGTACGAAGCAATTTCGTCCATTTCGTCCAATAGAAAAAAATCACTCCGACAGCCAGCAGCAGATAGGGCGTCGCCTGTTGTGCCTATTGGGTCTATCGGGAGCCTTTGAATTGCAATATTGGCCGAGATACAGGTACGATGCAATTTCGTCCAATAGAAAAAAATCACTCCGACAGCCCGCAGCAGATAGGGCGTCGCCTGTTGTGTCTTTTGGGTCTATCGGGAGCCTCTGAATCGCAATATTGGCCGAGATACAGGTACGAAGCAATTTCGTCCATTTCGTCCAATAGAAAAAAATCACTCCGACAGCCAGCAGCAGATAGGGCGTCGCCTGTTGTGCCTATTGGGTCTATCGGGAGCCTCTGAATCGCAATATTGGCCGAGATACAGGTACGAAGCAATTTCGTCCATTTCGTCCAATAGAAAAAATCCGCTCCGACAGCCCGCAGCAGATAGGGCGTCGCCTGTTGTGCCTATTGGGTCTATCGGGAGCCTTTGAATTGCAATATTGGCCGAGATACAGGTACGAAGCAATTTCGTCCAATAGAAAAAAATCACTCCGACAGCCCGCAGCAGATAGGGCGTCGCCTGTTGTGTCTTTTGGGTCTATCGGGAGCCTCTGAATCGCAATATTGGCCGAGATACAGGTACGAAGCAATTTCGTCCATTTCGTCCAATAGAAAAAAATCACTCCGACAGCCAGCAGCAGATAGGGCGTCGCCTGTTGTGCCTATTGGGTCTATCGGGAGCCTTTGAATTGCAATATTGGCCGAGATACAGGTACGAAGCAATTTCGTCCAATAGAAAAAAATCACTCCGACAGCCCGCAGCAGATAGGGCGTCGCCTGTTGTGTCTTTTGGGTCTATCGGGAGCCTCTGAATCGCAATATTGGCCGAGATACAGGTACGAAGCAATTTCGTCCATTTCGTCCAATAGATAAAAATCACTCCGACAGCCAGCAGCAGATAGGGCGTCGCCTGTTGTGCCTATTGGGTCTATCGGGAGCCTCTGAATCGCAATATTGGCCGAGATACAGGTACGAAGCAATTTCGTCCATTTCGTCCAATAGAAAAAAATCACTCCGACAGCCAGCAGCAGATAGGGCGTCGCCTGTTGTGCCTATTGGGTCTATCGGGAGCCTCTGAATCGCAATATTGGCCGAGATACAGGTACGAAGCAATTTCGTCCATTTCGTCCAATAGAAAAAAATCACTCCGACAGCCAGCAGCAGATAGGGCGTCGCCTGTTGTGCCTATTGGGTCTATCGGGAGCCTTTGAATTGCAATATTGGCCGAGATACAGGTACGAAGCAATTTCGTCCATTTCGTCCAATAGAAAAAACCACTCCGACAGCCCGCAGCAGATAGGGCGTCGCCTGTTGTGCCTATTGGGTCTATCGGGAGCCTCTGAATCGCAATATTGGTCGAGATACAGGTACGAAGCAATTTCGTCCATTTCGTCCAATAGAAAAAATCCGCTCCGACAGCCCGCAGCAGATAGGGCGTCGCCTGTTGTGTCTATTGGGTCTATCGGGAGCCTCTGAATCGCAATATTGGCCGAGATACAGGTACGAAGCAATTTCGTCCATTTCGTCCAATAGAAAAAAATCACTCCGACAGCCAGCAGCAGATAGGGCGTCGCCTGTTGTGCCTATTGGGTCTATCGGGAGCCTCTGAATCGCAATATTGGCCGAGATACAGGTACGAAGCAATTTCGTCCATTTCGTCCAATAGAAAAAAATCACTCCGACAGCCAGCAGCAGATAGGGCGTCGCCTGTTGTGCCTATTGGGTCTATCGGGAGCCTTTGAATTGCAATATTGGCCGAGATACAGGTACGAAGCAATTTCGTCCAATAGAAAAAAATCACTCCGACAGCCCGCAGCAGATAGGGCGTCGCCTGTTGTGTCTATTGGGTCTATCGGGAGCCTCTGAATCGCAATATTGGTCGAGATACAGGTACGAAGCAATTTCGTCCATTTCGTCCAATAGAAAAATCACTCCGACAGCCAGCAGCAGATAGGGCGTCGCCTGTTGTGCCTATTGGGTCTATCGGGAGCCTCTGAATCGCAATATTGGCCGAGATACAGGTACGAAGCAATTTCGTCCATTTCGTCCAATAGAAAAAATTCACTCCGACAGCCAGCAGCAGATAGGGCGTCGCCTGTTGTGCCTATTGGGTCTATCGGGAGCCTCTGAATCGCAATATTGGCCGAGATACAGGTACGAAGCAATTTCGTCCATTTCGTCCAATAGAAAAAATTCACTCCGACAGCCAGCAGCAGATAGGGCGTCGCCTGTTGTGCCTATTGGGTCTATCGGGAGCCTTTGAATTGCAATATTGGCCGAGATACAGGTACGAAGCAATTTCGTCCATTTCGTCCAATAGAAAAAATCCGCTCCGACAGCCCGCAGCAGATAGGGCGTCGCCTGTTGTGCCTATTGGGTCTATCGGGAGCCTCTGAATCGCAATATTGGTCGAGATACAGGTACGAAGCAATTTCGTCCATTTCGTCCAATAGAAAAAATCCGCTCCGACAGCCCGCAGCAGATAGGGCGTCGCCTGTTGTGTCTATTGGGTCTATCGGGAGCCTCTGAATCGCAATATTGGCCGAGATACAGGTACGAAGCAATTTCGTCCATTTCGTCCAATAGAAAAAAATCACTCCGACAGCCAGCAGCAGATAGGGCGTCGCCTGTTGTGCCTATTGGGTCTATCGGGAGCCTCTGAATCGCAATATTGGCCGAGATACAGGTACGAAGCAATTTCGTCCATTTCGTCCAATAGAAAAAAATCACTCCGACAGCCAGCAGCAGATAGGGCGTCGCCTGTTGTGCCTATTGGGTCTATCGGGAGCCTTTGAATTGCAATATTGGCCGAGATACAGGTACGAAGCAATTTCGTCCAATAGAAAAAATTCACTCCGACAGCCCGCAGCAGATAGGGCGTCGCCTGTTGTGTCTATTGGGTCTATCGGGAGCCTCTGAATCGCAATATTGGCCGAGATACAGGTACGAAGCAATTTCGTCCATTTCGTCCAATAGAAAAAATCACTCCGACAGCCAGCAGCAGATAGGGCGTCGCCTGTTGTGCCTATTGGGTCTATCGGGAGCCTCTGAATCGCAATATTGGCCGAGATACAGGTACGAAGCAATTTCGTCCATTTCGTCCAATAGAAAAAATTCACTCCGACAGCCCGCAGCAGATAGGGCGTCGCCTGTTGTGTCTATTGGGTCTATCGGGAGCCTCTGAATCGCAATATTGGCCGAGATACAGGTACGAAGCAATTTCGTCCATTTCGTCCAATAGAAAAAAATCACTCCGACAGCCAGCAGCAGATAGGGCGTCGCCTGTTGTGCCTATTGGGTCTATCGGGAGCCTCTGAATCGCAATATTGGCCGAGATACAGGTACGAAGCAATTTCGTCCATTTCGTCCAATAGAAAAAATCACTCCGACAGCCAGCAGCAGATAGGGCGTCGCCTGTTGTGCCTATTGGGTCTATCGGGAGCCTCTGAATCGCAATATTGGCCGAGATACAGGTACGAAGCAATTTCGTCCATTTCGTCCAATAGAAAAAAATCACTCCGACAGCCAGCAGCAGATAGGGCGTCGCCTGTTGTGCCTATTGGGTCTATCGGGAGCCTCTGAATCGCAATATTGGCCGAGATACAGGTACGAAGCAATTTCGTCCATTTCGTCCAATAGAAAAAATTCACTCCGACAGCCAGCAGCAGATAGGGCGTCGCCTGTTGTGTCTATTGGGTCTATCGGGAGCCTCTGAATCGCAATATTGGCCGAGATACAGGTACGAAGCAATTTCGTCCATTTCGTCCAATAGAAAAAATCACTCCGACAGCCCGCAGCAGATAGGGCGTCGCCTGTTGTGTCTATTGGGTCTATCGGGAGCCTCTGAATCGCAATATTGGCCGAGATACAGGTACGAAGCAATTTCGTCCATTTCGTCCAATAGAAAAAATCACTCCGACAGCCAGCAGCAGATAGGGCGTCGCCTGTTGTGCCTATTGGGTCTATCGGGAGCCTCTGAATCGCAATATTGGCCGAGATACAGGTACGAAGCAATTTCGTCCATTTCGTCCAATAGAAAAAATCACTCCGACAGCCAGCAGCAGATAGGGCGTCGCCTGTTGTGCCTATAGGGTCTATCGGGAGCCTTTGAATTGCAATATTGGCCGAGATACAGGTACGAAGCAATTTCGTCCAATAGAAAAAATTCACTCCGACAGCCCGCAGCAGATAGGGCGTCGCCTGTTGTGTCTATTGGGTCTATCGGGAGCCTCTGAATCGCAATATTGGCCGAGATACAGGTACGAAGCAATTTCGTCCATTTCGTCCAATAGAAAAAAATCACTCCGACAGCCAGCAGCAGATAGGGCGTCGCCTGTTGTGTCTATTGGGTCTATCG
Source organism: Phytophthora capsici (assembly GCA_030324255.1). Classification (NCBI taxonomy): domain Eukaryota; phylum Oomycota; class Peronosporomycetes; order Peronosporales; family Peronosporaceae; genus Phytophthora; species Phytophthora capsici. The sequence continues at coordinate 100,893 of JAFEIO010000023.1, read as the reverse complement.
GGAGCCTCTGAATCGCAATATTGGCCGAGATACAGGTACGAAGCAATTTCGTCCATTTCGTCCAATAGAAAAAAATCACTCCGACAGCCAGCAGCAGATAGGGCGTCGCCTGTTGTGCCTATTGGGTCTATCGGGAGCCTTTGAATTGCAATATTGGCCGAGATACAGGTACGAAGCAATTTCGTCCATTTCGTCCAATAGAAAAAATCCGCTCCGACAGCCCGCAGCAGATAGGGCGTCGCCTGTTGTGCCTATTGGGTCTATCGGGAGCCTCTGAATCGCAATATTGGTCGAGATACAGGTACGAAGCAATTTCGTCCATTTCGTCCAATAGAAAAAATCCGCTCCGACAGCCCGCAGCAGATAGGGCGTCGCCTGTTGTGTCTATTGGGTCTATCGGGAGCCTCTGAATCGCAATATTGGCCGAGATACAGGTACGAAGCAATTTCGTCCAATAGAAAAAAATCACTCCGACAGCCCGCAGCAGATAGGGCGTCGCCTGTTGTGTCTATTGGGTCTATCGGGAGCCTCTGAATCGCAATATTGGCCGAGATACAGGTACGAAGCAATTTCGTCCATTTCGTCCAATAGAAAAAAATCACTCCGACAGCCAGCAGCAGATAGGGCGTCGCCTGTTGTGTCTATTGGGTCTATCGGGAGCCTCTGAATCGCAATATTGGCCGAGATACAGGTACGAAGCAATTTCGTCCATTTCGTCCAATAGAAAAAAATCACTCCGACAGCCCGCAGCAGATAGGGCGTCGCCTGTTGTGCCTATTGGGTCTATCGGGAGCCTTTGAATTGCAATATTGGCCGAGATACAGGTACGAAGCAATTTCGTCCAATAGAAAAAATTCACTCCGACAGCCCGCAGCAGATAGGGCGTCGCCTGTTGTGCCTATTGGGTCTATCGGGAGCCTCTGAATCGCAATATTGGCCGAGATACAGGTACGAAGCAATTTCGTCCATTTCGTCCAATAGAAAAACATCACTCCGACAGCCAGCAGCAGATAGGGCGTCGCCTGTTGTGCCTATTGGGTCTATCGGGAGCCTCTGAATCGCAATATTGGCCGAGATACAGGTACGAAGCAATTTCGTCCATTTCGTCTAATAGAAAAAATCCGCTCCGACAGCCCGCAGCAGATAGGGCGTCGCCTGTTGTGTCTATTGGGTCTATCGGGAGCCTCTGAATCGCAATATTGGCCGAGATACAGGTACGAAGCAATTTCGTCCATTTCGTCCAATAGAAAAAAATCACTCCGACAGCCAGCAGCAGATAGGGCGTCGCCTGTTGTGCCTATTGGGTCTATCGGGAGCCTTTAAATTGCAATATTGGCCGAGATACAGGTACGAAGCAATTTCGTCCATTTCGTCCAATAGAAAAAATCCGCTCCGACAGCCCGCAGCAGATAGGGCGTCGCCTTTTGTGCCTATTGGGTCTATCGGGAGCCTTTGAATCGCAATATTGGCCGAGATACAGGTACGAAGCAATTTCGTCCATTTCGTCCAATAGAAAAAATCCGCTCCGACAGCCCGCAGCAGATAGGGCGTCGCCTTTTGTGCCTATTGGGTCTATCGGGAGCCTTTGAATCGCAATATTGGCCGAGATACAGGTACGAAGCAATTTCGTCCATTTCGTCCAATAGAAAAAATCCGCTCCGACAGCCCGCAGCAGATAGGGCGTCGCCTGTTGTGTCTATTGGGTCTATCGGGAGCCTCTGAATCGCAATATTGGCCGAGATACAGGTACGAAGCAATTTCGTCCATTTCGTCCAATAGAAAAAATCCGCTCCGACAGCCCGCAGCAGATAGGGCGTCGCCTGTTGTGTCTATTGGGTCTATCGGGAGTCTCTGAATCGCAATATTGGCCGAGATACAGGTACGAAGCAATTTCGTCCAATAGAAAAAAATCACTCCGACAGCCCGCAGCAGATAGGGCGTCGCCTGTTGTGTCTATTGGGTCTATCGGGAGCCTCTGAATCGCAATATTGGCCGAGATACAGGTACGAAGCAATTTCGTCCATTTCGTCCAATAGAAAAAAATCACTCCGACAGCCCGCAGCAGATAGGGCGTCGCCTGTTGTGCCTATTGGGTCTATCGGGAGCCTCTGAATCGCAATATTGGCCGAGATACAGGTACGAAGCAATTTCGTCCATTTCGTCCAATAGAAAAAAATCACTCCGACAGCCAGCAGCAGATAGGGCGTCGCCTGTTGTGCCTATTGGGTCTATCGGGAGCCTCTGAATCGCAATATTGGCCGAGATACAGGTACGAAGCAATTTCGTCCATTTCGTCCAATAGAAAAACATCACTCCGACAGCCAGCAGCAGATAGGGCGTCGCCTGTTGTGCCTATTGGGTCTATCGGGAGCCTTTGAATCGCAATATTGGCCGAGATACAGGTACGAAGCAATTTCGTCCATTTCGTCCAATAGAAAAAATCCGCTCCGACAGCCCGCAGCAGATAGGGCGTCGCCTGTTGTGTCTATTGGGTCTATCGGGAGCCTCTGAATCGCAATATTGGCCGAGATACAGGTACGAAGCAATTTCGTCCAATAGAAAAAAATCACTCCGACAGCCCGCAGCAGATAGGGCGTCGCCTGTTGTGTCTATTGGGTCTATCGGGAGCCTCTGAATCGCAATATTGGCCGAGATACAGGTACGAAGCAATTTCGTCCATTTCGTCCAATAGAAAAAAATCACTCCGACAGCCAGCAGCAGATAGGGCGTCGCCTGTTGTGCCTATTGGGTCTATCGGGAGCCTCTGAATCGCAATATTGGCCGAGATACAGGTACGAAGCAATTTCGTCCATTTCGTCCAATAGAAAAAAATCACTCCGACAGCCAGCAGCAGATAGGGCGTCGCCTGTTGTGCCTATTGGGTCTATCGGGAGCCTCTGAATCGCAATATTGGCCGAGATACAGGTACGAAGCAATTTCGTCCATTTCGTCCAATAGAAAAAATCACTCCGACAGCCAGCAGCAGATAGGGCGTCGCCTGTTGTGCCTATTGGGTCTATCGGGAGCCTCTGAATCGCAATATTGGCCGAGATACAGGTACGAAGCAATTTCGTCCATTTCGTCCAATAGAAAAACATCACTCCGACAGCCAGCAGCAGATAGGGCGTCGCCTGTTGTGCCTATTGGGTCTATCGGGAGCCTCTGAATCGCAATATTGGCCGAGATACAGGTACGAAGCAATTTCGTCCATTTCGTCTAATAGAAAAAAATCACTCCGACAGCCCGCAGCAGATAGGGCGTCGCCTGTTGTGTCTATTGGGTCTATCGGGAGCCTCTGAATCGCAATATTGGCCGAGATACAGGTACGAAGCAATTTCGTCCATTTCGTCCAATAGAAAAAATCACTCCGACAGCCCGCAGCAGATAGGGCGTCGCCTGTTGTGTCTATTGGGTCTATCGGGAGCCTCTGAATCGCAATATTGGCCGAGATACAGGTACGAAGCAATTTCGTCCATTTCGTCCAATAGAAAAAAATCACTCCGACAGCCCGCAGCAGATAGGGCGTCGCCTGTTGTGCCTATTGGGTCTATCGGGAGCCTCTGAATCGCAATATTGGCCGAGATACAGGTACGAAGCAATTTCGTCCATTTCGTCCAATAGAAAAAATTCACTCCGACAGCCCGCAGCAGATAGGGCGTCGCCTGTTGTGCCTATTGGGTCTATCGGGAGCCTCTGAATCGCAATATTGGCTTAGATACAGGTACGAAGCAATTTCGTCCATTTCGTCCAATAGAAAAAATCCGCTCCGACAGCCCGCAGCAGATAGGGCGTCGCCTGTTGTGCCTATTGGGTCTATCGGGAGCCTCTGAATCGCAATATTGGCCGAGATACAGGTACGAAGCAATTTCGTCCAATAGAAAAAAATCACTCCGACAGCCCGCAGCAGATAGGGCGTCGCCTGTTGTGTCTATTGGGTCTATCGGGAGCCTCTGAATCGCAATATTGGCCGAGATACAGGTACGAAGCAATTTCGTCCATTTCGTCCAATAGAAAAAAATCACTCCGACAGCCAGCAGCAGATAGGGCGTCGCCTGTTGTGCCTATTGGGTCTATCGGGAGCCTCTGAATCGCAATATTGGCCGAGATACAGGTACGAAGCAATTTCGTCCATTTCGTCTAATAGAAAAAATCCGCTCCGACAGCCCGCAGCAGATAGGGCGTCGCCTGTTGTGTCTATTGGGTCTATCGGGAGCCTCTGAATCGCAATATTGGCCGAGATACAGGTACGAAGCAATTTCGTCCATTTCGTCCAATAGAAAAAAATCACTCCGACAGCCAGCAGCAGATAGGGCGTCGCCTGTTGTGCCTATTGGGTCTATCGGGAGCCTTTGAATTGCAATATTGGCCGAGATACAGGTACGAAGCAATTTCGTCCATTTCGTCCAATAGAAAAAATCCGCTCCGACAGCCCGCAGCAGATAGGGCGTCGCCTTTTGTGCCTATTGGGTCTATCGGGAGCCTTTGAATCGCAATATTGGCCGAGATACAGGTACGAAGCAATTTCGTCCATTTCGTCCAATAGAAAAAATCCGCTCCGACAGCCCGCAGCAGATAGGGCGTCGCCTGTTGTGCCTATTGGGTCTATCGGGAGCCTCTGAATCGCAATATTGGCCGAGATACAGGTACGAAGCAATTTCGTCCATTTCGTCCAATAGAAAAAATCCGCTCCGACAGCCCGCAGCAGATAGGGCGTCGCCTGTTGTGCCTATTGGGTCTATCGGAAGCCTTTGAATTGCAATATTGGCCGAGATACAGGTACGAAGCAATTTCGTCCATTTCGTCCAATAGAAAAAATCCGCTCCGACAGCCCGCAGCAGATAGGGCGTCGCCTTTTGTGCCTATTGGGTCTATCGGGAGCCTTTGAATCGCAATATTGGCCGAGATACAGGTACGAAGCAATTTCGTCCATTTCGTCCAATAGAAAAAATCCGCTCCGACAGCCCGCAGCAGATAGGGCGTCGCCTGTTGTGCCTATTGGGTCTATCGGGAGCCTCTGAATCGCAATATTGGCCGAGATACAGGTACGAAGCAATTTCGTCCATTTCGTCCAATAGAAAAAATTCACTCCGACAGCCCGCAGCAGATAGGGCGTCGCCTGTTGTGCCTATTGGGTCTATCGGGAGCCTCTGAATCGCAATATTGGCTTAGATACAGGTACGAAGCAATTTCGTCCATTTCGTCCAATAGAAAAAATCCGCTCCGACAGCCCGCAGCAGATAGGGCGTCGCCTGTTGTGTCTATTGGGTCTATCGGGAGTCTCTGAATCGCAATATTGGCCGAGATACAGGTACGAAGCAATTTCGTCCAATAGAAAAAAATCACTCCGACAGCCCGCAGCAGATAGGGCGTCGCCTGTTGTGCCTATTGGGTCTATCGGGAGCCTCTGAATCGCAATATTGGCCGAGATACAGGTACGAAGCAATTTCGTCCATTTCGTCCAATAGAAAAAATCCGCTCCGACAGCCCGCAGCAGATAGGGCGTCGCCTGTTGTGTCTATTGGGTCTATCGGGAGTCTCTGAATCGCAATATTGGCCGAGATACAGGTACGAAGCAATTTCGTCCATTTCGTCCAATAGAAAAAAATCACTCCGACAGCCCGCAGCAGATAGGGCGTCGCCTGTTGTGTCTATTGGGTCTATCGGGAGCCTCTGAATCGCAATATTGGCCGAGATACAGGTACGAAGCAATTTCGTCCATTTCGTCCAATAGAAAAAAATCACTCCGACAGCCCGCAGCAGATAGGGCGTCGCCTGTTGTGCCTATTGGGTCTATCGGGAGCCTCTGAATCGCAATATTGGCCGAGATACAGGTACGAAGCAATTTCGTCCATTTCGTCCAATAGAAAAAAATCACTCCGACAGCCAGCAGCAGATAGGGCGTCGCCTGTTGTGCCTATTGGGTCTATCGGGAGCCTTTGAATTGCAATATTGGCCGAGATACAGGTACGAAGCAATTTCGTCCATTTCGTCCAATAGAGAAAATCCGCTCCGACAGCCCGCAGCAGATAGGGCGTCGCCTGTTGTGCCTATTGGGTCTATCGGGAGCCTCTGAATCGCAATATTGGTCGAGATACAGGTACGAAGCAATTTCGTCCATTTCGTCCAATAGAAAAAATCCGCTCCGACAGCCCGCAGCAGATAGGGCGTCGCCTGTTGTGTCTATTGGGTCTATCGGGAGCCTCTGAATCGCAATATTGGCCGAGATACAGGTACGAAGCAATTTCGTCCATTTCGTCCAATAGAAAAAATCACTCCGACAGCCCGCAGCAGATAGGGCGTCGCCTGTTGTGTCTATTGGGTCTATCGGGAGCCTCTGAATCGCAATATTGGCCGAGATACAGGTACGAAGCAATTTCGTCCATTTCGTCCAATAGAAAAAAATCACTCCGACAGCCAGCAGCAGATAGGGCGTCGCCTGTTGTGCCTATTGGGTCTATCGGGAGCCTCTGAATCGCAATATTGGCCGAGATACAGGTACGAAGCAATTTCGTCCATTTCGTCCAATAGAAAAAAATCACTCCGACAGCCAGCAGCAGATAGGGCGTCGCCTGTTGTGCCTATTGGGTCTATCGGGAGCCTTTGAATTGCAATATTGGCCGAGATACAGGTACGAAGCAATTTCGTCCAATAGAAAAAATTCACTCCGACAGCCCGCAGCAGATAGGGCGTCGCCTGTTGTGTCTATTGGGTCTATCGGGAGCCTCTGAATCGCAATATTGGCCGAGATACAGGTACGAAGCAATTTCGTCCATTTCGTCCAATAGAAAAAATCCGCTCCGACAGCCCGCAGCAGATAGGGCGTCGCCTGTTGTGCCTATTGGGTCTATCGGGAGCCTTTGAATTGCAATATTGGCCGAGATACAGGTACGAAGCAATTTCGTCCATTTCGTCCAATAGAAAAAATCCGCTCCGACAGCCCGCAGCAGATAGGGCGTCGCCTTTTGTGCCTATTGGGTCTATCGGGAGCCTTTGAATTGCAATATTGGCCGAGATACAGGTACGAAGCAATTTCGTCCATTTCGTCCAATAGAAAAAATCCGCTCCGACAGCCCGCAGCAGATAGGGCGTCGCCTTTTGTGCCTATTGGGTCTATCGGGAGCCTTTGAATCGCAATATTGGCCGAGATACAGGTACGATGCAATTTCGTCCATTTCGTCCAATAGAAAAAAATCACTCCGACAGCCCGCAGCAGATAGGGCGTCGCCTGTTGTGCCTATTGGGTCTATCGGGAGCCTCTGAATCGCAATATTGGCCGAGATACAGGTACGAAGCAATTTCGTCCATTTCGTCCAATAGAAAAAAATCACTCCGACAGCCAGCAGCAGATAGGGCGTCGCCTGTTGTGCCTATTGGGTCTATCGGGAGCCTTTGAATCGCAATATTGGCCGAGATACAGGTACGAAGCAATTTCGTCCATTTCGTCCAATAGAAAAAATCCGCTCCGACAGCCCGCAGCAGATAGGGCGTCGCCTGTTGTGCCTATTGGGTCTATCGGGAGCCTTTGAATCGCAATATTGGCCGAGATACAGGTACGAAGCAATTTCGTCCATTTCGTCCAATAGAAAAAATCCGCTCCGACAGCCCGCAGCAGATAGGGCGTCGCCTGTTGTGTCTATTGGGTCTATCGGGAGCCTCTGAATCGCAATATTGGCCGAGATACAGGTACGAAGCAATTTCGTCCATTTCGTCCAATAGAAAAATCACTCCGACAGCCAGCAGCAGATAGGGCGTCGCCTGTTGTGCCTATTGGGTCTATCGGGAGCCTTTGAATCGCAATATTGGCCGAGATACAGGTACGAAGCAATTTCGTCCATTTCGTCCAATAGAAAAAATCCGCTCCGACAGCCCGCAGCAGATAGGGCGTCGCCTTTTGTGCCTATTGGGTCTATCGGGAGCCTTTGAATCGCAATATTGGCCGAGATACAGGTACGAAGCAATTTCGTCCATTTCGTCCAATAGAAAAAATCCGCTCCGACAGCCCGCAGCAGATAGGGCGTCGCCTGTTGTGTCTATTGGGTCTATCGGGAGCCTCTGAATCGCAATATTGGCCGAGATACAGGTACGAAGCAATTTCGTCCATTTCGTCCAATAGAAAAAATTCACTCCGACAGCCCGCAGCAGATAGGGCGTCGCCTGTTGTGCCTATTGGGTCTATCGGGAGCCTCTGAATCGCAATATTGGCCGAGATACAGGTACGAAGCAATTTCGTCCATTTCGTCCAATAGAAAAATCACTCCGACAGCCAGCAGCAGATAGGGCGTCGCCTGTTGTGCCTATTGGGTCTATCGGGAGCCTTTGAATTGCAATATTGGCCGAGATACAGGTACGAAGCAATTTCGTCCATTTCGTCCAATAGAAAAAATCCGCTCCGACAGCCCGCAGCAGATAGGGCGTCGCCTGTTGTGCCTATTGGGTCTATCGGGAGCCTTTGAATCGCAATATTGGCCGAGATACAGGTACGATGCAATTTCGTCCATTTCGTCCAATAGAAAAAATTCACTCCGACAGCCAGCAGCAGATAGGGCGTCGCCTGTTGTGCCTATTGGGTCTATCGGGAGCCTCTGAATCGCAATATTGGTCGAGATACAGGTACGAAGCAATTTCGTCCATTTCGTCCAATAGAAAAAATCCGCTCCGACAGCCCGCAGCAGATAGGGCGTCGCCTGTTGTGTCTATTGGGTCTATCGGGAGCCTCTGAATCGCAATATTGGCCGAGATACAGGTACGAAGCAATTTCGTCCATTTCGTCCAATAGAAAAAAATCACTCCGACAGCCAGCAGCAGATAGGGCGTCGCCTGTTGTGCCTATTGGGTCTATCGGGAGCCTTTGAATTGCAATATTGGCCGAGATACAGGTACGAAGCAATTTCGTCCATTTCGTCCAATAGAAAAAATCCGCTCCGACAGCCCGCAGCAGATAGGGCGTCGCCTGTTGTGCCTATTGGGTCTATCGGGAGCCTTTGAATTGCAATATTGGCCGAGATACAGGTACGATGCAATTTCGTCCATTTCGTCCAATAGAAAAAATTCACTCCGACAGCCCGCAGCAGATAGGGCGTCGCCTGTTGTGCCTATTGGGTCTATCGGGAGCCTCTGAATCGCAATATTGGCCGAGATACAGGTACGAAGCAATTTCGTCCATTTCGTCCAATAGAAAAAATCCGCTCCGACAGCCCGCAGCAGATAGGGCGTCGCCTGTTGTGTCTATTGGGTCTATCGGGAGCCTCTGAATCGCAATATTGGCCGAGATACAGGTACGAAGCAATTTCGTCCATTTCGTCCAATAGAAAAAAATCACTCCGACAGCCAGCAGCAGATAGGGCGTCGCCTGTTGTGCCTATTGGGTCTATCGGGAGCCTCTGAATCGCAATATTGGCCGAGATACAGGTACGAAGCAATTTCGTCCATTTCGTCCAATAGAAAAAAATCACTCCGACAGCCAGCAGCAGATAGGGCGTCGCCTGTTGTGCCTATTGGGTCTATCGGGAGCCTTTGAATTGCAATATTGGCCGAGATACAGGTACGAAGCAATTTCGTCCATTTCGTCCAATAGAAACAATCCGCTCCGACAGCCCGCAGCAGATAGGGCGTCGCCTTTTGTGCCTATTGGGTCTATCGGGAGCCTTTGAATCGCAATATTGGCCGAGATACAGGTACGATGCAATTTCGTCCATTTCGTCCAATAGAAAAAAATCACTCCGACAGCCCGCAGCAGATAGGGCGTCGCCTGTTGTGCCTATTGGGTCTATCGGGAGCCTCTGAATCGCAATATTGGCCGAGATACAGGTACGAAGCAATTTCGTCCATTTCGTCCAATAGAAAAAAATCACTCCGACAGCCAGCAGCAGATAGGGCGTCGCCTGTTGTGCCTATTGGGTCTATCGGGAGCCTTTGAATTGCAATATTGGCCGAGATACAGGTACGAAGCAATTTCGTCCATTTCGTCCAATAGAAAAAATCCGCTCCGACAGCCCGCAGCAGATAGGGCGTCGCCTGTTGTGCCTATTGGGTCTATCGGGAGCCTCTGAATCGCAATATTGGCCGAGATACAGGTACGAAGCAATTTCGTCCATTTCGTCCAATAGAAAAAATCCGCTCCGACAGCCCGCAGCAGATAGGGCGTCGCCTGTTGTGTCTATTGGGTCTATCGGGAGCCTCTGAATCGCAATATTGGCCGAGATACAGGTACGAAGCAATTTCGTCCATTTCGTCCAATAGAAAAAAATCACTCCGACAGCCAGCAGCAGATAGGGCGTCGCCTGTTGTGCCTATTGGGTCTATCGGGAGCCTCTGAATCGCAATATTGGCCGAGATACAGGTACGATGCAATTTCGTCCATTTCGTCCAATAGAAAAAAATCACTCCGACAGCCCGCAGCAGATAGGGCGTCGCCTGTTGTGCCTATTGGGTCTATCGGGAGCCTCTGAATCGCAATATTGGCCGAGATACAGGTACGAAGCAATTTCGTCCATTTCGTCCAATAGAAAAAATCACTCCGACAGCCAGCAGCAGATAGGGCGTCGCCTGTTGTGCCTATTGGGTCTATCGGGAGCCTCTGAATCGCAATATTGGCCGAGATACAGGTACGAAGCAATTTCGTCCATTTCGTCCAATAGAAAAAATCACTCCGACAGCCAGCAGCAGATAGGGCGTCGCCTGTTGTGCCTATTGGGTCTATCGGGAGCCTTTGAATCGCAATATTGGCCGAGATACAGGTACGAAGCAATTTCGTCCATTTCGTCCAATAGAAAAAATCCGCTCCGACAGCCCGCAGCAGATAGGGCGTCGCCTTTTGTGCCTATTGGGTCTATCGGGAGCCTTTGAATCGCAATATTGGCCGAGATACAGGTACGAAGCAATTTCGTCCATTTCGTCCAATAGAAAAATCCGCTCCGACAGCCCGCAGCAGATAGGGCGTCGCCTGTTGTGCCTATTGGGTCTATCGGGAGCCTCTGAATCGCAATATTGGCCGAGATACAGGTACGAAGCAATTTCGTCCATTTCGTCCAATAGCAAAAATCACTCCGACAGCCAGCAGCAGATAGGGCGTCGCCTGTTGTGCCTATTGGGTCTATCGGGAGCCTTTGAATTGCAATATTGGCCGAGATACAGGTACGAAGCAATTTCGTCCATTTCGTCCAATAGTAAAAAATCACTCCGACAGCCCGCAGCAGATAGGGCGTCGCCTGTTGTGCCTATTGGGTCTATCGGGAGCCTCTGAATCGCAATATTGGCCGAGATACAGGTACGAAGCAATTTCGTCCATTTCGTCCAATAGAAAAAATCACTCCGACAGCCAGCAGCAGATAGGGCGTCGCCTGTTGTGCCTATTGGGTCTATCGGGAGCCTTTGAATTGCAATATTGGCCGAGATACAGGTACGAAGCAATTTCGTCCATTTCGTCCAATAGAAAAAAATCCGCTCCGACAGCCCGCAGCAGATAGGGCGTCGCCTGTTGTGCCTATTGGGTCTATCGGGAGCCTCTGAATCGCAATATTGGCCGAGATACAGGTACGAAGCAATTTCGTCCATTTCGTCCAATAGAAAAAACCACTCCGACAGCCCGCAGCAGATAGGGCGTCGCCTGTTGTGCCTATTGGGTCTATCGGGAGCCTCTGAATCGCAATATTGGCCGAGATACAGGTACGAAGCAATTTCGTCCATTTCGTCCAATAGAAAAATCACTCCGACAGCCAGCAGCAGATAGGGCGTCGCCTGTTGTGCCTATTGGGTCTATCGGGAGCCTCTGAATCGCAATATTGGCCGAGATACAGGTACGAAGCAATTTCGTCCATTTCGTCCAATAGAAAAAAATCACTCCGACAGCCAGCAGCAGATAGGGCGTCGCCTGTTGTGCCTATTGGGTCTATCGGGAGCCTTTGAATCGCAATATTGGCCGAGATACAGGTACGAAGCAATTTCGTCCATTTCGTCCAATAGAAACAATCCGCTCCGACAGCCCGCAGCAGATAGGGCGTCGCCTGTTGTGCCTATTGGGTCTATCGGGAGCCTTTGAATCGCAATATTGGCCGAGATACAGGTACGAAGCAATTTCGTCCATTTCGTCCAATAGAAAAAATCCGCTCCGACAGCCAGCAGCAGATAGGGCGTCGCCTGTTGTGCCTATTGGGTCTATCGGGAGCCTCTGAATCGCAATATTGGCCGAGATACAGGTACGAAGCAATTTCGTCCATTTCGTCCAATAGAAAAAAATCACTCCGACAGCCAGCAGCAGATAGGGCGTCGCCTGTTGTGCCTATTGGGTCTATCGGGAGCCTTTGAATTGCAATATTGGCCGAGATACAGGTACGAAGCAATTTCGTCCATTTCGTCCAATAGAAAAAATCCGCTCCGACAGCCCGCAGCAGATAGGGCGTCGCCTGTTGTGCCTATTGGGTCTATCGGGAGCCTCTGAATCGCAATATTGGCCGAGATACAGGTACGAAGCAATTTCGTCCATTTCGTCCAATAGCAAAAATTCACTCCGACAGCCCGCAGCAGATAGGGCGTCGCCTGTTGTGCCTATTGGGTCTATCGGGAGCCTCTGAATCGCAATATTGGCCGAGATACAGGTACGAAGCAATTTCGTCCATTTCGTCCAATAGAAAAATCACTCCGACAGCCAGCAGCAGATAGGGCGTCGCCTGTTGTGCCTATTGGGTCTATCGGGAGCCTTTGAATTGCAATATTGGCCGAGATACAGGTACGAAGCAATTTCGTCCATTTCGTCCAATAGCAAAAATCCGCTCCGACAGCCCGCAGCAGATAGGGCGTCGCCTGTTGTGCCTATTGGGTCTATCGGGAGCCTTTGAATCGCAATATTGGCCGAGATACAGGTACGATGCAATTTCGTCCATTTCGTCCAATAGAAAAAATTCACTCCGACAGCCCGCAGCAGATAGGGCGTCGCCTGTTGTGCCTATTGGGTCTATCGGGAGCCTCTGAATCGCAATATTGGTCGAGATACAGGTACGAAGCAATTTCGTCCATTTCGTCCAATAGAAAAAATCCGCTCCGACAGCCCGCAGCAGATAGGGCGTCGCCTTTTGTGTCTATTGGGTCTATCGGGAGCCTCTGAATCGCAATATTGGCCGAGATATAGGTACGAAGCAATTTCGTCCATTTCGTCCAATAGAAAAAAATCACTCCGACAGCCAGCAGCAGATAGGGCGTCGCCTGTTGTGCCTATTGGGTCTATCGGGAGCCTTTGAATTGCAATATTGGCCGAGATACAGGTACGAAGCAATTTCGTCCATTTCGTCCAATAGAAAAAATCCGCTCCGACAGCCCGCAGCAGATAGGGCGTCGCCTGTTGTGCCTATTGGGTCTATCGGGAGCCTTTGAATTGCAATATTGGCCGAGATACAGGTACGAAGCAATTTCGTCCATTTCGTCCAATAGAAAAAATTCACTCCGACAGCCCGCAGCAGATAGGGCGTCGCCTGTTGTGCCTATTGGGTCTATCGGGAGCCTCTGAATCGCAATATTGGCCGAGATACAGGTACGAAGCAATTTCGTCCATTTCGTCCAATAGAAAAAATCACTCCGACAGCCCGCAGCAGATAGGGCGTCGCCTGTTGTGTCTATTGGGTCTATCGGGAGCCTCTGAATCGCAATATTGGCCGAGATACAGGTACGAAGCAATTTCGTCCATTTCGTCCAATAGAAAAAATCACTCCGACAGCCAGCAGCAGATAGGGCGTCGCCTGTTGTGCCTATTGGGTCTATCGGGAGCCTCTGAATCGCAATATTGGCCGAGATACAGGTACGAAGCAATTTCGTCCATTTCGTCCAATAGAAAAAAATCACTCCGACAGCCAGCAGCAGATAGGGCGTCGCCTGTTGTGCCTATTGGGTCTATCGGGAGCCTTTGAATTGCAATATTGGCCGAGATACAGGTACGAAGCAATTTCGTCCATTTCGTCCAATAGAAAAAATCCGCTCCGACAGCCCGCAGCAGATAGGGCGTCGCCTTTTGTGCCTATTGGGTCTATCGGGAGCCTCTGAATCGCAATATTGGCCGAGATACAGGTACGAAGCAATTTCGTCCATTTCGTCCAATAGAAAAAATCCGCTCCGACAGCCCGCAGCAGATAGGGCGTCGCCTGTTGTGCCTATTGGGTCTATCGGGAGCCTCTGAATCGCAATATTGGCCGAGATACAGGTACGAAGCAATTTCGTCCATTTCGTCCAATAGAAAAAATTCACTCCGACAGCCCGCAGCAGATAGGGCGTCGCCTGTTGTGCCTATTGGGTCTATCGGGAGCCTCTGAATCGCAATATTGGCCGAGATACAGGTACGAAGCAATTTCGTCCATTTCGTCCAATAGAAAAATTTCACTCCGACAGCCCGCAGCAGATAGGGCGTCGCCTGTTGTGCCTATTGGGTCTATCGGGAGCCTCTGAATCGCAATATTGGCCGAGATACAGGTACGAAGCAATTTCGTCCATTTCGTCCAATAGAAAAAATCCGCTCCGACAGCCCGCAGCAGATAGGGCGTCGCCTTTTGTGCCTATTGGGTCTATCGGGAGCCTTTGAATCGCAATATTGGCCGAGATACAGGTACGAAGCAATTTCGTCCATTTCGTCCAATAGAAAAAAATCACTCCGACAGCCAGCAGCAGATAGGGCGTCGCCTGTTGTGCCTATTGGGTCTATCGGGAGCCTCTGAATCGCAATATTGGCCGAGATACAGGTACGAAGCAATTTCGTCCATTTCGTCCAATAGAAAAAAATCACTCCGACAGCCCGCAGCAGATAGGGCGTCGCCTGTTGTGCCTATTGGGTCTATCGGGAGCCTCTGAATCGCAATATTGGCCGAGATACAGGTACGAAGCAATTTCGTCCATTTCGTCCAATAGAAAAAAATCCGCTCCGACAGCCCGCAGCAGATAGGGCGTCGCCTGTTGTGCCTATTGGGTCTATCGGGAGCCTCTGAATCGCAATATTGGCCGAGATACAGGTACGAAGCAATTTCGTCCATTTCGTCCAATAGAAAAATTTCACTCCGACAGCCCGCAGCAGATAGGGCGTCGCCTGTTGTGCCTATTGGGTCTATCGGGAGCCTCTGAATCGCAATATTGGCCGAGATACAGGTACGAAGCAATTTCGTCCATTTCGTCCAATAGAAAAAATCACTCCGACAGCCCGCAGCAGATAGGGCGTCGCCTGTTGTGCCTATTGGGTCTATCGGGAGCCTCTGAATCGCAATATTGGCCGAGATACAGGTACGAAGCAATTTCGTCCATTTCGTCCAATAGAAAAAATTCACTCCGACAGCCCGCAGCAGATAGGGCGTCGCCTGTTGTGCCTATTGGGTCTATCGGGAGCCTCTGAATCGCAATATTGGCCGAGATACAGGTACGAAGCAATTTCGTCCATTTCGTCCAATAGAAAAAATTCACTCCGACAGCCAGCAGCAGATAGGGCGTCGCCTGTTGTGCCTATTGGGTCTATCGGGAGCCTTTGAATCGCAATATTGGCCGAGATACAGGTACGAAGCAATTTCGTCCATTTCGTCCAATAGAAAAAAATCACTCCGACAGCCAGCAGCAGATAGGGCGTCGCCTGTTGCGCCTATTGGGTCTATCGGGAGCCTCTGAATCGCAATATTGGCCGAGATACAGGTACGAAGCAATTTCGTCCATTTCGTCCAATAGAAAAAATCACTCCGACAGCCCGCAGCAGATAGGGCGTCGCCTGTTGTGCCTATTGGGTCTATCGGGAGCCTCTGAATCGCAATATTGGCCGAGATACAGGTACGAAGCAATTTCGTCCATTTCGTCCAATAGAAAAAATCACTCCGACAGCCCGCAGCAGATAGGGCGTCGCCTGTTGTGCCTATTGGGTCTATCGGGAGCCTCTGAATCGCAATATTGGCCGAGATACAGGTACGAAGCAATTTCGTCCATTTCGTCCAATAGAAAAATCACTCCGACAGCCAGCAGCAGATAGGGCGTCGCCTGTTGTGCCTATTGGGTCTATCGGGAGCCTTTGAATTGCAATATTGGCCGAGATACAGGTACGAAGCAATTTCGTCCATTTCGTCCAATAGAAAAAATCCGCTCCGACAGCCCGCAGCAGATAGGGCGTCGCCTGTTGTGCCTATTGGGTCTATCGGGAGCCTTTGAATCGCAATATTGGCCGAGATACAGGTACGATGCAATTTCGTCCATTTCGTCCAATAGAAAAAATTCACTCCGACAGCCCGCAGCAGATAGGGCGTCGCCTGTTGTGCCTATTGGGTCTATCGGGAGCCTCTGAATCGCAATATTGGTCGAGATACAGGTACGAAGCAATTTCGTCCATTTCGTCCAATAGAAAAAATCCGCTCCGACAGCCCGCAGCAGATAGGGCGTCGCCTGTTGTGTCTATTGGGTCTATCGGGAGCCTCTGAATCGCAATATTGGTCGAGATACAGGTACGAAGCAATTTCGTCCATTTCGTCCAATAGAAAAAATCCGCTCCGACAGCCCGCAGCAGATAGGGCGTCGCCTGTTGTGTCTATTGGGTCTATCGGGAGCCTCTGAATCGCAATATTGGCCGAGATACAGGTACGAAGCAATTTCGTCCATTTCGTCCAATAGAAAAAAATCACTCCGACAGCCCGCAGCAGATAGGGCGTCGCCTGTTGTGCCTATTGGGTCTATCGGGAGCCTCTGAATCGCAATATTGGCCGAGATACAGGTACGAAGCAATTTCGTCCATTTCGTCCAATAGAAAAAATTCACTCCGACAGCCCGCAGCAGATAGGGCGTCGCCTGTTGTGCCTATTGGGTCTATCGGGAGCCTCTGAATCGCAATATTGGCCGAGATACAGGTACGAAGCAATTTCGTCCATTTCGTCCAATAGAAAAAATTCACTCCGACAGCCCGCAGCAGATAGGGCGTCGCCTTTTGTGCCTATTGGGTCTATCGGGAGCCTTTGAATCGCAATATTGGCCGAGATACAGGTACGAAGCAATTTCGTCCATTTCGTCCAATAGAAAAAATCCGCTCCGACAGCCCGCAGCAGATAGGGCGTCGCCTGTTGTGCCTATTGGGTCTATCGGGAGCCTCTGAATCGCAATATTGGCCGAGATACAGGTACGAAGCAATTTCGTCCATTTCGTCTAATAGAAAAAATTCACTCCGACAGCCCGCAGCAGATAGGGCGTCGCCTGTTGTGCCTATTGGGTCTATCGGGAGCCTCTGAATCGCAATATTGGCCGAGATACAGGTACGAAGCAATTTCGTCCATTTCGTCCAATAGAAAAAATTCACTCCGACAGCCCGCAGCAGATAGGGCGTCGCCTGTTGTGCCTATTGGGTCTATCGGGAGCCTCTGAATCGCAATATTGGCCGAGATACAGGTACGAAGCAATTTCGTCCATTTCGTCCAATAGAAAAAATCCGCTCCGACAGCCCGCAGCAGATAGGGCGTCGCCTGTTGTGCCTATTGGGTCTATCGGGAGCCTCTGAATCGCAATATTGGCCGAGATACAGGTACGATGCAATTTCGTCCATTTCGTCCAATAGAAAAAATCCGCTCCGACAGCCCGCAGCAGATAGGGCGTCGCCTGTTGTGCCTATTGGGTCTATCGGGAGCCTTTGAATCGCAATATTGGCCGAGATACAGGTACGATGCAATTTCGTCCATTTCGTCCAATAGAAAAAATTCACTCCGACAGCCCGCAGCAGATAGGGCGTCGCCTTTTGTGCCTATTGGGTCTATCGGGAGCCTTTGAATCGCAATATTGGCCGAGATACAGGTACGAAGCAATTTCGTCCATTTCGTCCAATAGAAAAAATCCGCTCCGACAGCCCGCAGCAGATAGGGCGTCGCCTGTTGTGCCTATTGGGTCTATCGGGAGCCTCTGAATCGCAATATTGGCCGAGATACAGGTACGAAGCAATTTCGTCCATTTCGTCCAATAGAAAAAATTCACTCCGACAGCCCGCAGCAGATAGGGCGTCGCCTGTTGTGCCTATTGGGTCTATCGGGAGCCTCTGAATCGCAATATTGGCCGAGATACAGGTACGAAGCAATTTCGTCCATTTCGTCTAATAGAAAAAATTCACTCCGACAGCCCGCAGCAGATAGGGCGTCGCCTGTTGTGCCTATTGGGTCTATCGGGAGCCTCTGAATCGCAATATTGGCCGAGATACAGGTACGAAGCAATTTCGTCCATTTCGTCCAATAGAAAAAATTCACTCCGACAGCCCGCAGCAGATAGGGCGTCGCCTGTTGTGCCTATTGGGTCTATCGGGAGCCTCTGAATCGCAATATTGGCCGAGATACAGGTACGAAGCAATTTCGTCCATTTCGTCCAATAGAAAAAATTCACTCCGACAGCCCGCAGCAGATAGGGCGTCGCCTTTTGTGCCTATTGGGTCTATCGGGAGCCTTTGAATCGCAATATTGGCCGAGATACAGGTACGAAGCAATTTCGTCCATTTCGTCCAATAGAAAAAATCCGCTCCGACAGCCCGCAGCAGATAGGGCGTCGCCTGTTGTGCCTATTGGGTCTATCGGGAGCCTCTGAATCGCAATATTGGCCGAGATACAGGTACGAAGCAATTTCGTCCATTTCGTCTAATAGAAAAAATTCACTCCGACAGCCCGCAGCAGATAGGGCGTCGCCTGTTGTGCCTATTGGGTCTATCGGGAGCCTCTGAATCGCAATATTGGCCGAGATACAGGTACGAAGCAATTTCGTCCATTTCGTCCAATAGAAAAATTCACTCCGACAGCCCGCAGCAGATAGGGCGTCGCCTGTTGTGCCTATTGGGTCTATCGGGAGCCTCTGAATCGCAATATTGGCCGAGATACAGGTACGAAGCAATTTCGTCCATTTCGTCCAATAGAAAAAAATCACTCCGACAGCCCGCAGCAGATAGGGCGTCGCCTGTTGTGCCTATTGGGTCTATCGGGAGCCTCTGAATCGCAATATTGGCCGAGATACAGGTACGAAGCAATTTCGTCCATTTCGTCCAATAGAAAAAATTCACTCTGACAGCCCGCAGCAGATAGGGCGTCGCCTGTTGTGCCTATTGGGTCTATCGGGAGCCTCTGAATCGCAATATTGGCCGAGATACAGGTACGAAGCAATTTCGTCCATTTCGTCCAATAGCCAAAATCCGCTCCGACAGCCAGCAGCAGATAGGGCGTCGCCTGTTGTGCCTATTGGGTCTATCGGGAGCCTCTGAATCGCAATATTGGCCGAGATACAGGTACGAAGCAATTTCGTCCATTTCGTCCAATAGAAAAAATCACTCCGACAGCCCGCAGCAGATAGGGCGTCGCCTGTTGTCTATCGGGAGCCTCTGAATCGCAATATTGGCCGAGATACAGGTACGAAGCAATTTCGTCCATTTCGTCCAATAGAAAAAATTCACTCCGACAGCCCGCAGCAGATAGGGCGTCGCCTGTTGTGCCTATTGGGTCTATCGGGAGCCTGTGAATCGCAATATTGGCCGAGATACAGGTACGAAGCAATTTCGTCCATTTCGTCCAATAGAAAAAATTCACTCCGACAGCCCGCAGCAGATAGGGCGTCGCCTGTTGTGCCTATTGGGTCTATCGGGAGCCTCTGAATCGCAATATTGGCCGAGATACAGGTACGAAGCAATTTCGTCCATTTCGTCCAATAGAAAAAATTCACTCCGACAGCCCGCAGCAGATAGGGCGTCGCCTGTTGTGCCTATTGGGTCTATCGGGAGCCTCTGAATCGCAATATTGGCCGAGATACAGGTACGAAGCAATTTCGTCCATTTCGTCCAATAGAAAAAATTCACTCCGACAGCCCGCAGCAGATAGGGCGTCGCCTGTTGTGCCTATTGGGTCTATCGGGAGCCTTTGAATTGCAATATTGGCCGAGATACAGGTACGAAGCAATTTCGTCCATTTCGTCCAATAGAAAAAATTCACTCCGACAGCCCGCAGCAGATAGGGCGTCGCCTGTTGTGCCTATTGGGTCTATCGGGAGCCTCTGAATCGCAATATTGGCCGAGATACAGGTACGAAGCAATTTCGTCCATTTCGTCCAATAGAAAAAATTCACTCCGACAGCCCGCAGCAGATAGGGCGTCGCCTGTTGTGCCTATTGGGTCTATCGGGAGCCTCTGAATCGCAATATTGGCCGAGATACAGGTACGAAGCAATTTCGTCCATTTCGTCCAATAGCAAAAATCCGCTCCGACAGCCCGCAGCAGATAGGGCGTCGCCTGTTGTGCCTATTGGGTCTATCGGGAGCCTCTGAATCGCAATATTGGCCGAGATACAGGTACGAAGCAATTTCGTCCATTTCGTCCAATAGAAAAAATTCACTCCGACAGCCCGCAGCAGATAGGGCGTCGCCTGTTGTGCCTATTGGGTCTATCGGGAGCCTCTGAATCGCAATATTGGCCGAGATACAGGTACGAAGCAATTTCGTCCATTTCGTCCAATAGAAAAATTCACTCCGACAGCCCGCAGCAGATAGGGCGTCGCCTGTTGTGCCTATTGGGTCTATCGGGAGCCTCTGAATCGCAATATTGGCCGAGATACAGGTACGAAGCAATTTCGTCCATTTCGTCCAATAGAAAAAATCCGCTCCGACAGCCCGCAGCAGATAGGGCGTCGCCTTTTGTGCCTATTGGGTCTATCGGGAGCCTTTGAATCGCAATATTGGCCGAGATACAGGTACGAAGCAATTTCGTCCATTTCGTCCAATAGAAAAAAATCACTCCGACAGCCCGCAGCAGATAGGGCGTCGCCTGTTGTGTCTATTGGGTCTATCGGGAGCCTCTGAATCGCAATATTGGCCGAGATACAGGTACGAAGCAATTTCGTCCATTTCGTCCAGTAGAAAAAAATCACTCCGACAGCCAGCAGCAGATAGGGCGTCGCCTGTTGTGCCTATTGGGTCTATCGGGAGCCTTTGAATTGCAATATTGGCCGAGATACAGGTACGAAGCAATTTCGTCCATTTCGTCCAATAGCAAAAATCCGCTCCGACAGCCCGCAGCAGATAGGGCGTCGCCTGTTGTGCCTATTGGGTCTATCGGGAGCCTTTGAATCGCAATATTGGCCGAGATACAGGTACGATGCAATTTCGTCCATTTCGTCCAATAGAAAAAATTCACTCCGACAGCCCGCAGCAGATAGGGCGTCGCCTGTTGTGCCTATTGGGTCTATCGGGAGCCTCTGAATCGCAATATTGGCCGAGATACAGGTACGAAGCAATTTCGTCCATTTCGTCCAATAGAAAAAATTCACTCCGACAGCCCGCAGCAGATAGGGCGTCGCCTGTTGTGCCTATTGGGTCTATCGGGAGCCTCTGAATCGCAATATTGGCCGAGATACAGGTACGAAGCAATTTCGTCCATTTCGTCCAATAGAAAAAATCCGCTCCGACAGCCCGCAGCAGATAGGGCGTCGCCTGTTGTGTCTATTGGGTCTATCGGGAGCCTCTGAATCGCAATATTGGCCGAGATACAGGTACGAAGCAATTTCGTCCATTTCGTCCAATAGAAAAAATCACTCCGACAGCCAGCAGCAGATAGGGCGTCGCCTGTTGTGCCTATTGGGTCTATCGGGAGCCTTTGAATTGCAATATTGGCCGAGATACAGGTACGAAGCAATTTCGTCCATTTCGTCCAATAGAAAAAATCCGCTCCGACAGCCCGCAGCAGATAGGGCGTCGCCTTTTGTGCCTATTGGGTCTATCGGGAGCCTTTGAATCGCAATATTGGCCGAGATACAGGTACGAAGCAATTTCGTCCATTTCGTCCAATAGAAAAAATCCGCTCCGACAGCCCGCAGCAGATAGGGCGTCGCCTGTTGTGCCTATTGGGTCTATCGGGAGCCTCTGAATCGCAATATTGGCCGAGATACAGGTACGAAGCAATTTCGTCCATTTCGTCCAATAGAAAAAAATCCGCTCCGACAGCCCGCAGCAGATAGGGCGTCGCCTGTTGTGCCTATTGGGTCTATCGGGAGCCTCTGAATCGCAATATTGGCCGAGATACAGGTACGAAGCAATTTCGTCCATTTCGTCCAATAGAAAAAAATCACTCCGACAGCCAGCAGCAGATAGGGCGTCGCCTGTTGTGCCTATTGGGTCTATCGGGAGCCTCTGAATCGCAATATTGGCCGAGATACAGGTACGAAGCAATTTCGTCCATTTCGTCCAATAGAAAAAAATCACTCCGACAGCCAGCAGCAGATAGGGCGTCGCCTGTTGTGCCTATTGGGTCTATCGGGAGCCTTTGAATTGCAATATTGGCCGAGATACAGGTACGAAGCAATTTCGTCCATTTCGTCCAATAGAAACAATCCGCTCCGACAGCCCGCAGCAGATAGGGCGTCGCCTTTTGTGCCTATTGGGTCTATCGGGAGCCTCTGAATCGCAATATTGGCCGAGATACAGGTACGAAGCAATTTCGTCCATTTCGTCCAATAGAAAAAATTCACTCCGACAGCCCGCAGCAGATAGGGCGTCGCCTGTTGTGCCTATTGGGTCTATCGGGAGCCTCTGAATCGCAATATTGGCCGAGATACAGGTACGAAGCAATTTCGTCCATTTCGTCCAATAGAAAAAATCACTCCGACAGCCCGCAGCAGATAGGGCGTCGCCTGTTGTGCCTATTGGGTCTATCGGGAGCCTCTGAATCGCAATATTGGCCGAGATACAGGTACGAAGCAATTTCGTCCATTTCGTCCAATAGAAAAATCACTCCGACAGCCAGCAGCAGATAGGGCGTCGCCTGTTGTGCCTATTGGGTCTATCGGGAGCCTTTGAATTGCAATATTGGCCGAGATACAGGTACGAAGCAATTTCGTCCATTTCGTCCAATAGAAAAAATCCGCTCCGACAGCCCGCAGCAGATAGGGCGTCGCCTTTTGTGCCTATTGGGTCTATCGGGAGCCTCTGAATCGCAATATTGGCCGAGATACAGGTACGAAGCAATTTCGTCCATTTCGTCCAATAGCAAAAATCACTCCGACAGCCCGCAGCAGATAGGGCGTCGCCTGTTGTGCCTATTGGGTCTATCGGGAGCCTCTGAATCGCAATATTGGCCGAGATACAGGTACGAAGCAATTTCGTCCATTTCGTCCAATAGAAAAAATCACTCCGACAGCCCGCAGCAGATAGGGCGTCGCCTGTTGTGCCTATTGGGTCTATCGGGAGCCTCTGAATCGCAATATTGGCCGAGATACAGGTACGAAGCAATTTCGTCCATTTCGTCCAATAGAAAAATTCACTCCGACAGCCCGCAGCAGATAGGGCGTCGCCTGTTGTGCCTATTGGGTCTATCGGGAGCCTCTGAATCGCAATATTGGCCGAGATACAGGTACGAAGCAATTTCGTCCATTTCGTCCAATAGAAAAATCACTCCGACAGCCAGCAGCAGATAGGGCGTCGCCTGTTGTGCCTATTGGGTCTATCGGGAGCCTTTGAATTGCAATATTGGCCGAGATACAGGTACGAAGCAATTTCGTCCATTTCGTCCAATAGAAAAAATCCGCTCCGACAGCCCGCAGCAGATAGGGCGTCGCCTGTTGTGCCTATTGGGTCTATCGGGAGCCTCTGAATCGCAATATTGGCCGAGATACAGGTACGAAGCAATTTCGTCCATTTCGTCCAATAGCAAAAATTCACTCCGACAGCCCGCAGCAGATAGGGCGTCGCCTGTTGTGCCTATTGGGTCTATCGGGAGCCTCTGAATCGCAATATTGGCCGAGATACAGGTACGAAGCAATTTCGTCCATTTCGTCCAATAGAAAAAATCCGCTCCGACAGCCCGCAGCAGATAGGGCGTCGCCTGTTGTGCCTATTGGGTCTATCGGGAGCCTTTGAATCGCAATATTGGCCGAGATACAGGTACGAAGCAATTTCGTCCATTTCGTCCAATAGAAAAAATTCACTCCGACAGCCCGCAGCAGATAGGGCGTCGCCTGTTGTGCCTATTGGGTCTATCGGGAGCCTCTGAATCGCAATATTGGCCGAGATACAGGTACGAAGCAATTTCGTCCATTTCGTCCAATAGAAAAAATTCACTCCGACAGCCAGCAGCAGATAGGGCGTCGCCTGTTGTGCCTATTGGGTCTATCGGGAGCCTTTGAATCGCAATATTGGCCGAGATACAGGTACGAAGCAATTTCGTCCATTTCGTCCAATAGAAAAAATCCGCTCCGACAGCCCGCAGCAGATAGGGCGTCGCCTGTTGTGCCTATTGGGTCTATCGGGAGCCTCTGAATCGCAATATTGGCCGAGATACAGGTACGAAGCAATTTCGTCCATTTCGTCCAATAGAAAAATTCACTCCGACAGCCCGCAGCAGATAGGGCGTCGCCTGTTGTGCCTATTGGGTCTATCGGGAGCCTCTGAATCGCAATATTGGCCGAGATACAGGTACGAAGCAATTTCGTCCATTTCGTCCAATAGAAAAAATCCGCTCCGACAGCCCGCAGCAGATAGGGCGTCGCCTGTTGTGCCTATTGGGTCTATCGGGAGCCTCTGAATCGCAATATTGGCCGAGATACAGGTACGAAGCAATTTCGTCCATTTCGTCCAATAGAAAAATTCACTCCGACAGCCCGCAGCAGATAGGGCGTCGCCTGTTGTGCCTATTGGGTCTATCGGGAGCCTCTGAATCGCAATATTGGCCGAGATACAGGTACGAAGCAATTTCGTCCATTTCGTCCAATAGAAAAATTCACTCCGACAGCCCGCAGCAGATAGGGCGTCGCCTGTTGTGCCTATTGGGTCTATCGGGAGCCTCTGAATCGCAATATTGGCCGAGATACAGGTACGAAGCAATTTCGTCCATTTCGTCCAATAGAAAAAATCACTCCGACAGCCCGCAGCAGATAGGGCGTCGCCTGTTGTGCCTATTGGGTCTATCGGGAGCCTCTGAATCGCAATATTGGCCGAGATACAGGTACGAAGCAATTTCGTCCATTTCGTCCAATAGAAAAAATTCACTCCGACAGCCCGCAGCAGATAGGGCGTCGCCTGTTGTGCCTATTGGGTCTATCGGGAGCCTCTGAATCGCAATATTGGCCGAGATACAGGTACGAAGCAATTTCGTCCATTTCGTCCAATAGAAAAAATCCGCTCCGACAGCCCGCAGCAGATAGGGCGTCGCCTGTTGTGCCTATTGGGTCTATCGGGAGCCTTTGAATCGCAATATTGGCCGAGATACAGGTACGAAGCAATTTCGTCCATTTCGTCCAATAGAAAAAATCCACTCCGACAGCCCGCAGCAGATAGGGCGTCGCCTGTTGTGCCTATTGGGTCTATCGGGAGCCTCTGAATCGCAATATTGGCCGAGATACAGGTACGAAGCAATTTCGTCCATTTCGTCCAATAGAAAAAAATCACTCCGACAGCCCGCAGCAGATAGGGCGTCGCCTGTTGTGCCTATTGGGTCTATCGGGAGCCTCTGAATCGCAATATTGGCCGAGATACAGGTACGAAGCAATTTCGTCCATTTCGTCCAATAGAAAAATTCACTCCGACAGCCCGCAGCAGATAGGGCGTCGCCTGTTGTGCCTATTGGGTCTATCGGGAGCCTCTGAATCGCAATATTGGCCGAGATACAGGTACGAAGCAATTTCGTCCATTTCGTCCAATAGAAAAAAATCACTCCGACAGCCAGCAGCAGATAGGGCGTCGCCTGTTGTGCCTATTGGGTCTATCGGGAGCCTTTGAATTGCAATATTGGCCGAGATACAGGTACGAAGCAATTTCGTCCATTTCGTCCAATAGAAAAAATCCGCTCCGACAGCCCGCAGCAGATAGGGCGTCGCCTTTTGTGCCTATTGGGTCTATCGGGAGCCTCTGAATCGCAATATTGGCCGAGATACAGGTACGAAGCAATTTCGTCCATTTCGTCCAATAGAAAAAATTCACTCCGACAGCCCGCAGCAGATAGGGCGTCGCCTGTTGTGCCTATTGGGTCTATCGGGAGCCTCTGAATCGCAATATTGGCCGAGATACAGGTACGAAGCAATTTCGTCCATTTCGTCCAATAGAAAAAATCACTCCGACAGCCCGCAGCAGATAGGGCGTCGCCTGTTGTGCCTATTGGGTCTATCGGGAGCCTCTGAATCGCAATATTGGCCGAGATACAGGTACGAAGCAATTTCGTCCATTTCGTCCAATAGAAAAAATTCACTCCGACAGCCCGCAGCAGATAGGGCGTCGCCTGTTGTGCCTATTGGGTCTATCGGGAGCCTCTGAATCGCAATATTGGCCGAGATACAGGTACGAAGCAATTTCGTCCATTTCGTCCAATAGAAAAAATCACTCCGACAGCCCGCAGCAGATAGGGCGTCGCCTGTTGTGCCTATTGGGTCTATCGGGAGCCTTTGAATCGCAATATTGGCCGAGATACAGGTACGAAGCAATTTCGTCCATTTCGTCCAATAGAAAAATCACTCCGACAGCCCGCAGCAGATAGGGCGTCGCCTGTTGTGCCTATTGGGTCTATCGGGAGCCTCTGAATCGCAATATTGGCCGAGATACAGGTACGAAGCAATTTCGTCCATTTCGTCCAATAGAAAAATTCACTCCGACAGCCCGCAGCAGATAGGGCGTCGCCTGTTGTGCCTATTGGGTCTATCGGGAGCCTCTGAATCGCAATATTGGCCGAGATACAGGTACGAAGCAATTTCGTCCATTTCGTCCAATAGAAAAATCACTCCGACAGCCAGCAGCAGATAGGGCGTCGCCTGTTGTGCCTATTGGGTCTATCGGGAGCCTTTGAATTGCAATATTGGCCGAGATACAGGTACGAAGCAATTTCGTCCATTTCGTCCAATAGAAAAAATCCGCTCCGACAGCCCGCAGCAGATAGGGCGTCGCCTTTTGTGCCTATTGGGTCTATCGGGAGCCTCTGAATCGCAATATTGGCCGAGATACAGGTACGAAGCAATTTCGTCCATTTCGTCCAATAGAAAAAATTCACTCCGACAGCCCGCAGCAGATAGGGCGTCGCCTGTTGTGCCTATTGGGTCTATCGGGAGCCTCTGAATCGCAATATTGGCCGAGATACAGGTACGAAGCAATTTCGTCCATTTCGTCCAATAGAAAAAATCACTCCGACAGCCCGCAGCAGATAGGGCGTCGCCTGTTGTGCCTATTGGGTCTATCGGGAGCCTCTGAATCGCAATATTGGCCGAGATACAGGTACGAAGCAATTTCGTCCATTTCGTCCAATAGAAAAAATTCACTCCGACAGCCCGCAGCAGATAGGGCGTCGCCTGTTGTGCCTATTGGGTCTATCGGGAGCCTCTGAATCGCAATATTGGCCGAGATACAGGTACGAAGCAATTTCGTCCATTTCGTCCAATAGAAAAAATTCACTCCGACAGCCCGCAGCAGATAGGGCGTCGCCTGTTGTGCCTATTGGGTCTATCGGGAGCCTCTGAATCGCAATATTGGCCGAGATACAGGTACGAAGCAATTTCGTCCATTTCGTCCAATAGAAAAAAATCACTCCGACAGCCAGCAGCAGATAGGGCGTCGCCTGTTGTGCCTATTGGGTCTATCGGGAGCCTTTGAATTGCAATATTGGCCGAGATACAGGTACGAAGCAATTTCGTCCATTTCGTCCAATAGAAAAATCCGCTCCGACAGCCCGCAGCAGATAGGGCGTCGCCTTTTGTGCCTATTGGGTCTATCGGGAGCCTCTGAATCGCAATATTGGCCGAGATACAGGTACGAAGCAATTTCGTCCATTTCGTCCAATAGAAAAAATCACTCCGACAGCCCGCAGCAGATAGGGCGTCGCCTGTTGTGCCTATTGGGTCTATCGGGAGCCTCTGAATCGCAATATTGGCCGAGATACAGGTACGAAGCAATTTCGTCCATTTCGTCCAATAGAAAAATCACTCCGACAGCCCGCAGCAGATAGGGCGTCGCCTGTTGTGCCTATTGGGTCTATCGGGAGCCTCTGAATCGCAATATTGGCCGAGATACAGGTACGAAGCAATTTCGTCCATTTCGTCCAATAGAAAAATCACTCCGACAGCCCGCAGCAGATAGGGCGTCGCCTGTTGTGCCTATTGGGTCTATCGGGAGCCTCTGAATCGCAATATTGGCCGAGATACAGGTACGAAGCAATTTCGTCCATTTCGTCCAATAGAAAAATTCACTCCGACAGCCCGCAGCAGATAGGGCGTCGCCTGTTGTGCCTATTGGGTCTATCGGGAGCCTCTGAATCGCAATATTGGCCGAGATACAGGTACGAAGCAATTTCGTCCATTTCGTCCAATAGAAAAATCACTCCGACAGCCCGCAGCAGATAGGGCGTCGCCTGTTGTGCCTATTGGGTCTATCGGGAGCCTCTGAATCGCAATATTGGCCGAGATACAGGTACGAAGCAATTTCGTCCATTTCGTCCAATAGAAAAATCCGCTCCGACAGCCCGCAGCAGATAGGGCGTCGCCTGTTGTGCCTATTGGGTCTATCGGGAGCCTCTGAATCGCAATATTGGCCGAGATACAGGTACGAAGCAATTTCGTCCATTTCGTCCAATAGAAAAATCACTCCGACAGCCCGCAGCAGATAGGGCGTCGCCTGTTGTGCCTATTGGGTCTATCGGGAGCCTCTGAATCGCAATATTGGCCGAGATACAGGTACGAAGCAATTTCGTCCATTTCGTCCAATAGAAAAATCACTCCGACAGCCCGCAGCAGATAGGGCGTCGCCTGTTGTGCCTATTGGGTCTATCGGGAGCCTCTGAATCGCAATATTGGCCGAGATACAGGTACGAAGCAATTTCGTCCATTTCGTCCAATAGAAAAATCCACTCCGACAGCCCGCAGCAGATAGGGCGTCGCCTTTTGTGCCTATTGGGTCTATCGGGAGCCTCTGAATCGCAATATTGGCCGAGATACAGGTACGAAGCAATTTCGTCCATTTCGTCCAATAGAAAAATCACTCCGACAGCCCGCAGCAGATAGGGCGTCGCCTGTTGTGCCTATTGGGTCTATCGGGAGCCTCTGAATCGCAATATTGGCCGAGATACAGGTACGAAGCAATTTCGTCCATTTCGTCCAATAGAAAAATCACTCCGACAGCCCGCAGCAGATAGGGCGTCGCCTGTTGTGCCTATTGGGTCTATCGGGAGCCTCTGAATCGCAATATTGGCCGAGATACAGGTACGAAGCAATTTCGTCCATTTCGTCCAATAGAAAAAATTCACTCCGACAGCCCGCAGCAGATAGGGCGTCGCCTGTTGTGCCTATTGGGTCTATCGGGAGCCTCTGAATCGCAATATTGGCCGAGATACAGGTACGAAGCAATTTCGTCCATTTCGTCCAATAGAAAAAAATCACTCCGACAGCCAGCAGCAGATAGGGCGTCGCCTGTTGTGCCTATTGGGTCTATCGGGAGCCTTTGAATTGCAATATTGGCCGAGATACAGGTACGAAGCAATTTCGTCCATTTCGTCCAATAGAAAAATCCGCTCCGACAGCCCGCAGCAGATAGGGCGTCGCCTTTTGTGCCTATTGGGTCTATCGGGAGCCTCTGAATCGCAATATTGGCCGAGATACAGGTACGAAGCAATTTCGTCCATTTCGTCCAATAGAAAAAATTCACTCCGACAGCCCGCAGCAGATAGGGCGTCGCCTGTTGTGCCTATTGGGTCTATCGGGAGCCTCTGAATCGCAATATTGGCCGAGATACAGGTACGAAGCAATTTCGTCCATTTCGTCCAATAGAAAAAAATCACTCCGACAGCCCGCAGCAGATAGGGCGTCGCCTGTTGTGCCTATTGGGTCTATCGGGAGCCTCTGAATCGCAATATTGGCCGAGATACAGGTACGAAGCAATTTCGTCCATTTCGTCCAATAGAAAAATTTCACTCCGACAGCCCGCAGCAGATAGGGCGTCGCCTGTTGTGCCTATTGGGTCTATCGGGAGCCTCTGAATCGCAATATTGGCCGAGATACAGGTACGAAGCAATTTCGTCCATTTCGTCCAATAGAAAAATTTCACTCCGACAGCCCGCAGCAGATAGGGCGTCGCCTGTTGTGCCTATTGGGTCTATCGGGAGCCTCTGAATCGCAATATTGGCCGAGATACAGGTACGAAGCAATTTCGTCCATTTCGTCCAATAGAAAAAAATCACTCCGACAGCCAGCAGCAGATAGGGCGTCGCCTGTTGTGCCTATTGGGTCTATCGGGAGCCTTTGAATTGCAATATTGGCCGAGATACAGGTACGAAGCAATTTCGTCCATTTCGTCCAATAGAAAAAATCCGCTCCGACAGCCCGCAGCAGATAGGGCGTCGCCTTTTGTGCCTATTGGGTCTATCGGGAGCCTCTGAATCGCAATATTGGCCGAGATACAGGTACGAAGCAATTTCGTCCATTTCGTCCAATAGAAAAATTTCACTCCGACAGCCCGCAGCAGATAGGGCGTCGCCTGTTGTGCCTATTGGGTCTATCGGGAGCCTCTGAATCGCAATATTGGCCGAGATACAGGTACGAAGCAATTTCGTCCATTTCGTCCAATAGAAAATATTCACTCCGACAGCCCGCAGCAGATAGGGCGTCGCCTGTTGTGCCTATTGGGTCTATCGGGAGCCTCTGAATCGCAATATTGGCCGAGATACAGGTACGAAGCAATTTCGTCCATTTCGTCCAATAGAAAAAATTCACTCCGACAGCCCGCAGCAGATAGGGCGTCGCCTGTTGTGCCTATTGGGTCTATCGGGAGCCTCTGAATCGCAATATTGGCCGAGATACAGGTACGAAGCAATTTCGTCCATTTCGTCCAATAGAAAAAATCACTCCGACAGCCCGCAGCAGATAGGGCGTCGCCTGTTGTGCCTATTGGGTCTATCGGGAGCCTCTGAATCGCAATATTGGCCGAGATACAGGTACGAAGCAATTTCGTCCATTTCGTCCAATAGAAAAAATTCACTCCGACAGCCCGCAGCAGATAGGGCGTCGCCTGTTGTGCCTATTGGGTCTATCGGGAGCCTCTGAATCGCAATATTGGCCGAGATACAGGTACGAAGCAATTTCGTCCATTTCGTCCAATAGAAAAATTCACTCCGACAGCCCGCAGCAGATAGGGCGTCGCCTGTTGTGCCTATTGGGTCTATCGGGAGCCTCTGAATCGCAATATTGGCCGAGATACAGGTACGAAGCAATTTCGTCCATTTCGTCCAATAGAAAAAAATCACTCCGACAGCCAGCAGCAGATAGGGCGTCGCCTGTTGTGCCTATTGGGTCTATCGGGAGCCTTTGAATTGCAATATTGGCCGAGATACAGGTACGAAGCAATTTCGTCCATTTCGTCCAATAGAAAAAATCCGCTCCGACAGCCCGCAGCAGATAGGGCGTCGCCTTTTGTGCCTATTGGGTCTATCGGGAGCCTCTGAATCGCAATATTGGCCGAGATACAGGTACGAAGCAATTTCGTCCATTTCGTCCAATAGAAAAAATTCACTCCGACAGCCCGCAGCAGATAGGGCGTCGCCTGTTGTGCCTATTGGGTCTATCGGGAGCCTCTGAATCGCAATATTGGCCGAGATACAGGTACGAAGCAATTTCGTCCATTTCGTCCAATAGAAAAAATTCACTCCGACAGCCCGCAGCAGATAGGGCGTCGCCTGTTGTGCCTATTGGGTCTATCGGGAGCCTCTGAATCGCAATATTGGCCGAGATACAGGTACGAAGCAATTTCGTCCATTTCGTCCAATAGAAAAATTCACTCCGACAGCCCGCAGCAGATAGGGCGTCGCCTGTTGTGCCTATTGGGTCTATCGGGAGCCTCTGAATCGCAATATTGGTCGAGATACAGGTACGAAGCAATTTCGTCCATTTCGTCCAATAGAAAAAATCCGCTCCGACAGCCCGCAGCAGATAGGGCGTCGCCTGTTGTGTCTATTGGGTCTATCGGGAGCCTCTGAATCGCAATATTGGCCGAGATACAGGTACGAAGCAATTTCGTCCATTTCGTCCAATAGAAAAATCACTCCGACAGCCAGCAGCAGATAGGGCGTCGCCTGTTGTGCCTATTGGGTCTATCGGGAGCCTCTGAATCGCAATATTGGCCGAGATACAGGTACGAAGCAATTTCGTCCATTTCGTCCAATAGAAAAAATCCGCTCCGACAGCCAGCAGCAGATAGGGCGTCGCCTGTTGTGCCTATTGGGTCTATCGGGAGCCTCTGAATCGCAATATTGGCCGAGATACAGGTACGAAGCAATTTCGTCCATTTCGTCCAATAGAAAAAATCACTCCGACAGCCCGCAGCAGATAGGGCGTCGCCTGTTGTGCCTATTGGGTCTATCGGGAGCCTCTGAATCGCAATATTGGCCGAGATACAGGTACGAAGCAATTTCGTCCATTTCGTCCAATAGCAAAAATCACTCCGACAGCCCGCAGCAGATAGGGCGTCGCCTGTTGTGCCTATTGGGTCTATCGGGAGCCTCTGAATCGCAATATTGGCCGAGATACAGGTACGAAGCAATTTCGTCCATTTCGTCCAATAGAAAAAATTCACTCCGACAGCCCGCAGCAGATAGGGCGTCGCCTGTTGTGCCTATTGGGTCTATCGGGAGCCTCTGAATCGCAATATTGGCCGAGATACAGGTACGAAGCAATTTCGTCCATTTCGTCCAATAGCAAAAATCACTCCGACAGCCCGCAGCAGATAGGGCGTCGCCTGTTGTGCCTATTGGGTCTATCGGGAGCCTCTGAATCGCAATATTGGCCGAGATACAGGTACGAAGCAATTTCGTCCATTTCGTCCAATAGAAAAAAATCACTCCGACAGCCCGCAGCAGATAGGGCGTCGCCTGTTGTGCCTATTGGGTCTATCGGGAGCCTTTGAATCGCAATATTGGCCGAGATACAGGTACGAAGCAATTTCGTCCATTTCGTCCAATAGCAAAAATCCGCTCCGACAGCCAGCAGCAGATAGGGCGTCGCCTGTTGTGCCTATTGGGTCTATCGGGAGCCTCTGAATCGCAATATTGGCCGAGATACAGGTACGAAGCAATTTCGTCCATTTCGTCCAATAGAAAAAAATCACTCCGACAGCCCGCAGCAGATAGGGCGTCGCCTGTTGTGCCTATTGGGCCTACCTGGAGCCTCTGAATCGCAATATTGGCTTAGATACAGGTACGAAGCAATTTCGTCCATTTCGTCCAATAGAAAAAAATCACTCCGACAGCCCGCAGCAGATAGGGTGTCGCCTGTTGTGCCTATTGGGTCTATCGGGAGCCTCTGAATCGCAATATTGGCTTAGATACAGGTACGAAGCAATTTCGTCCATTTCGTCCAATAGAAAAAAATCACTCCGACAGCCCGCAGCAGATTGGGCGTCGCCTGTTGTGCCTATTGGGTCTATCGGGAGCCTCTGAATCGCAATATTGGCCGAGATACAGGTACGAAGCAATTTCGTCCATTTCGTCCAATAGAAAAAATCACTCCGACAGCCCGCAGCAGATAGGGCGTCGCCTGTTGTCTATCGGGAGCCTCTGAATCGCAATATTGGCCGAGATACAGGTACGAAGCAATTTCGTCCATTTCGTCCAATAGAAAAAATTCACTCCGACAGCCCGCAGCAGATAGGGCGTCGCCTGTTGTGCCTATTGGGTCTATCGGGAGCCTGTGAATCGCAATATTGGCCGAGATACAGGTACGAAGCAATTTCGTCCATTTCGTCCAATAGAAAAAATTCACTCCGACAGCCCGCAGCAGATAGGGCGTCGCCTGTTGTCTATCGGGAGCCTCTGAATCGCAATATTGGCCGAGATACAGGTACGAAGCAATTTCGTCCATTTCGTCCAATAGAAAAAATTCACTCCGACAGCCCGCAGCAGATAGGGCGTCGCCTGTTGTGCCTATTGGGTCTATCGGGAGCCTCTGAATCGCAATATTGGCCGAGATACAGGTACGAAGCAATTTCGTCCATTTCGTCCAATAGAAAAAATTCACTCCGACAGCCCGCAGCAGATAGGGCGTCGCCTGTTGTGCCTATTGGGTCTATCGGGAGCCTTTGAATTGCAATATTGGCCGAGATACAGGTACGAAGCAATTTCGTCCATTTCGTCCAATAGAAAAAATTCACTCCGACAGCCCGCAGCAGATAGGGCGTCGCCTGTTGTGCCTATTGGGTCTATCGGGAGCCTCTGAATCGCAATATTGGCCGAGATACAGGTACGAAGCAATTTCGTCCATTTCGTCCAATAGAAAAAATTCACTCCGACAGCCCGCAGCAGATAGGGCGTCGCCTGTTGTGCCTATTGGGTCTATCGGGAGCCTCTGAATCGCAATATTGGCCGAGATACAGGTACGAAGCAATTTCGTCCATTTCGTCCAATAGCAAAAATCCGCTCCGACAGCCAGCAGCAGATAGGGCGTCGCCTGTTGTGCCTATTGGGCCTACCTGGAGCCTCTGAATCGCAATATTGGCTTAGATACAGGTACGAAGCAATTTCGTCCATTTCGTCCAATAGCAAAAATCACTCCGACAGCCCGCAGCAGATAGGGCGTCGCCTGTTGTGCCTATTGGGTCTATCGGGAGCCTCTGAATCGCAATATTGGCCGAGATACAGGTACGAAGCAATTTCGTCCATTTCGTCCAATAGAAAAAATCACTCCGACAGCCCGCAGCAGATAGGGCGTCGCCTGTTGTGCCTATTGGGTCTATCGGGAGCCTCTGAATCGCAATATTGGCTTAGATACAGGTACGAAGCAATTTCGTCCATTTCGTCCAATAGAAAAAATCACTCCGACAGCCCGCAGCAGATAGGGCGTCGCCTGTTGTGCCTATTGGGTCTATCGGGAGCCTCTGAATCGCAATATTGGCCGAGATACAGGTACGAAGCAATTTCGTCCATTTCGTCCAATAGCCAAAATACACTCCGACAGCCCGCAGCAGATAGGGCGTCGCCTGTTGTGCCTATTGGGTCTATCGGGAGCCTCTGAATCGCAATATTGGCCGAGATACAGGTACGAAGCAATTTCGTCCATTTCGTCCAATAGAAAAAATTCACTCCGACAGCCCGCAGCAGATAGGGCGTCGCCTGTTGTGCCTATTGGGTCTATCGGGAGCCTCTGAATCGCAATATTGGCCGAGATACAGGTACGAAGCAATTTCGTCCATTTCGTCCAATAGCAAAAATCCGCTCCGACAGCCAGCAGCAGATAGGGCGTCGCCTGTTGTGCCTATTGGGCCTACCTGGAGCCTCTGAATCGCAATATTGGCTTAGATACAGGTACGAAGCAATTTCGTCCATTTCGTCCAATAGAAAAAATTCACTCCGACAGCCCGCAGCAGATAGGGCGTCGCCTGTTGTGCCTATTGGGTCTATCGGGAGCCTCTGAATCGCAATATTGGCCGAGATACAGGTACGAAGCAATTTCGTCCATTTCGTCCAATAGCAAAAATCCGCTCCGACAGCCCGCAGCAGATAGGGCGTCGCCTGTTGTGCCTATTGGGCCTACCTGGAGCCTCTGAATCGCAATATTGGCTTAGATACAGGTACGAAGCAATTTCGTCCATTTCGTCCAATAGAAAAAATTCACTCCGACAGCCCGCAGCAGATAGGGCGTCGCCTGTTGTGCCTATTGGGTCTATCGGGAGCCTCTGAATCGCAATATTGGCCGAGATACAGGTACGAAGCAATTTCGTCCATTTCGTCCAATAGAAAAAATTCACTCCGACAGCCCGCAGCAGATAGGGCGTCGCCTGTTGTGCCTATTGGGTCTATCGGGAGCCTCTGAATCGCAATATTGGCCGAGATACAGGTACGAAGCAATTTCGTCCATTTCGTCCAATAGAAAAAATTCACTCCGACAGCCCGCAGCAGATAGGGCGTCGCCTGTTGTGCCTATTGGGTCTATCGGGAGCCTCTGAATCGCAATATTGGTCGAGATACAGGTACGAAGCAATTTCGTCCATTTCGTCCAATAGCCAAAATCCGCTCCGACAGCCAGCAGCAGATAGGGCGTCGCCTGTTGTGCCTATTGGGTCTATCGGGAGCCTCTGAATCGCAATATTGGCCGAGATACAGGTACGAAGCAATTTCGTCCATTTCGTCCAATAGAAAAAATTCACTCCGACAGCCCGCAGCAGATAGGGCGTCGCCTGTTGTCTATCGGGAGCCTCTGAATCGCAATATTGGCCGAGATACAGGTACGAAGCAATTTCGTCCATTTCGTCCAATAGAAAAAATTCACTCCGACAGCCCGCAGCAGATAGGGCGTCGCCTGTTGTGCCTATTGGGTCTATCGGGAGCCTCTGAATCGCAATATTGGCCGAGATACAGGTACGAAGCAATTTCGTCCATTTCGTCCAATAGAAAAAATCACTCCGACAGCCCGCAGCAGATAGGGCGTCGCCTGTTGTCTATCGGGAGCCTCTGAATCGCAATATTGGCCGAGATACAGGTACGAAGCAATTTCGTCCATTTCGTCCAATAGCCAAAATTCACTCCGACAGCCAGCAGCAGATAGGGCGTCGCCTGTTGTGCCTATTGGGTCTATCGGGAGCCTTTGAATCGCAATATTGGCCGAGATACAGGTACGAAGCAATTTCGTCCATTTCGTCCAATAGAAAAAAATCACTCCGACAGCCCGCAGCAGATAGGGCGTCGCCTGTTGTGCCTATTGGGTCTATCGGGAGCCTTTGAATCGCAATATTGGCCGAGATACAGGTACGAAGCAATTTCGTCCATTTCGTCCAATAGAAAAAACCACTCCGACAGCCCGCAGCAGATAGGGCGTCGCCTGTTGTGCCTATTGGGTCTATCGGGAGCCTCTGAATCGCAATATTGGCCGAGATACAGGTACGAAGCAATTTCGTCCATTTCGTCCAATAGAAAAAATTCACTCCGACAGCCCGCAGCAGATAGGGCGTCGCCTGTTGTGCCTATTGGGTCTATCGGGAGCCTCTGAATCGCAATATTGGCCGAGATACAGGTACGAAGCAATTTCGTCCATTTCGTCCAATAGAAAAACATCACTCCGACAGCCAGCAGCAGATAGGGCGTCGCCTGTTGTGCCTATTGGGTCTATCGGGAGCCTCTGAATCGCAATATTGGCCGAGATACAGGTACGAAGCAATTTCGTCCATTTCGTCCAATAGAAAAATTTCACTCCGACAGCCCGCAGCAGATAGGGCGTCGCCTGTTGTGCCTATTGGGTCTATCGGGAGCCTCTGAATCGCAATATTGGCTTAGATACAGGTACGAAGCAATTTCGTCCATTTCGTCCAATAGAAAAAACATCACTCCGACAGCCCGCAGCAGATAGGGCGTCGCCTGTTGTTCCTATTGGGTCTATCGGGAGCCTCTGAATCGCAATATTGGCCGAGATACAGGTACGAAGCAATTTCGTCCATTTCGTCCAATAGCAAAAATCACTCCGACAGCCCGCAGCAGATAGGGCGTCGCCTGTTGTGCCTATTGGGTCTATCGGGAGCCTCTGAATCGCAATATTGGCCGAGATACAGGTACGAAGCAATTTCGTCCATTTCGTCCAATAGAAAAAAATCACTCCGACAGCCCGCAGCAGATAGGGCGTCGCCTGTTGTGCCTATTGGGTCTATCGGGAGCCTCTGAATCGCAATATTGGCCGAGATACAGGTACGAAGCAATTTCGTCCGTTTCGTCCAATAGCAAAAATCCGCTCCGACAGCCCGCAGCAGATAGGGCGTCGCCTGTTGTGCCTATTGGGTCTATCGGGAGTCTCTGAATCGCAATATTGGCCGAGATACAATTTCGTCCATTTCGTCCAATAGAAAAAAAATCACTCCGACAGCCAGCAGCAGATAGGGCGTCGCCTGTTGTGCCTATTGGGTCTATCGGGAGCCTCTGAATCGCAATATTGGCCGAGATACAATTTCGTCCATTTCGTCCAATAGAAAAAAATCACTCCGACAGCCAGCAGCAGATAGGGCGTCGCCTGTTGTGCCTATTGGGTCTATCGGGAGCCTCTGAATCGCAATATTGGCTTAGATACAGGTACGAAGCAATTTCGTCCATTTCGTCCAATAGAAAAAAATCACTCCGACAGCCCGCAGCAGATAGGGCGTCGCCTGTTGTGCATATTGGGTCTATCGGGAGCCTCTGAATCGCAATATTGGCCGAGATACAATTTCGTCCATTTCGTCCAATAGAAAAAAATCATTCCGACAGCCCGCAGCAGATAGGGCGTCGCCTGTCGTGCATATTGGGTCTATCGGGAGCCTCTGAATCGCAATATTGGCCGAGATACAATTTCGTCCATTTTGTCCAATAGAAAAAAATCACTCCGACAGCCAGCAGCAGATAGGGCGTCGCCTGTTGTGCCTATTGGGTCTATCGGGAGCCTTTGAATTGCAATATTGGCCGAGATACAGGTACGAAGCAATTTCGTCCATTTCGTCCAATAGAAAAAATTCACTCCGACAGCCCGCAGCAGATAGGGCGTCGCCTGTTGTGCCTATTGGGTCTATCGGGAGCCTCTGAATCGCAATATTGGCCGAGATACAGGTATGAAGCAATTTCGTCCATTTCGTCCAATAGAAAAAAATCACTCCGACAGCCCGCAGCAGATAGGGCGTCGCCTGTTGTGCCTATTGGGTCTATCGGGAGCCTCTGAATCGCAATATTGGCCGAGATACAGGTACGAAGCAATTTCGTCCATTTCGTCCAATAGAAAAAAATCACTCCGACAGCCAGCAGCAGATAGGGCGTCGCCTGTTGTGCCTATTGGGTCTATCGGGAGCCTTTGAATTGCAATATTGGCCGAGATACAGGTACGAAGCAATTTCGTCCATTTCGTCCAATAGAAAAAATCCGCTCCGACAGCCCGCAGCAGATAGGGCGTCGCCTTTTGTGCCTATTGGGTCTATCGGGAGCCTCTGAATCGCAATATTGGCCGAGATACAGGTACGATACAATTTCGTCCATTTCGTCCAATAGAAAAAATTCACTCCGACAGCCAGCAGCAGATAGGGCGTCGCCTGTTGTGCCTATTGGGTCTATCGGGAGCCTCTGAATCGCAATATTGGCTTAGATACAGGTACGAAGCAATTTCGTCCATTTCGTCCAATAGAAAAAATCACTCCGACAGCCCGCAGCAGATAGGGCGTCGCCTGTTGTGCCAATTGGGTCTATCGGGAGCCTCTGAATCGCAATATTGGCCGAGATACAGGTACGAAGCAATTTCGTCCATTTTGTCCAATAGAAAAAAATCACTCCGACAGCCAGCAGCAGATAGGGCGTCGCCTGTTGTGCCTATTGGGTCTATCGGGAGCCTTTGAATTGCAATATTGGCCGAGATACAGGTACGAAGCAATTTCGTCCATTTCGTCCAATAGAAAAAATTCACTCCGACAGCCCGCAGCAGATAGGGCGTCGCCTGTTGTGCCTATTGGGTCTATCGGGAGCCTCTGAATCGCAATATTGGCCGAGATACAGGTATGAAGCAATTTCGTCCATTTCGTCCAATAGAAAAAATCACTCCGACAGCCCGCAGCAGATAGGGCGTCGCCTGTTGTGCCTATTGGGTCTATCGGGAGCCTCTGAATCGCAATATTGGCCGAGATACAGGTACGAAGCAATTTCGTCCATTTCGTCCAATAGAAAAAAATCACTCCGACAGCCAGCAGCAGATAGGGCGTCGCCTGTTGTGCCTATTGGGTCTATCGGGAGCCTTTGAATTGCAATATTGGCCGAGATACAGGTACGAAGCAATTTCGTCCATTTCGTCCAATAGAAAAAATCCGCTCCGACAGCCCGCAGCAGATAGGGCGTCGCCTTTTGTGCCTATTGGGTCTATCGGGAGCCTCTGAATCGCAATATTGGCCGAGATACAGGTACGATACAATTTCGTCCATTTCGTCCAATAGAAAAAAATCACTCCGACAGCCAGCAGCAGATAGGGCGTCGCCTGTTGTGCCTATTGGGTCTATCGGGAGCCTCTGAATCGCAATATTGGCTTAGATACAGGTACGAAGCAATTTCGTCCATTTCGTCCAATAGAAAAAATCACTCCGACAGCCCGCAGCAGATAGGGCGTCGCCTGTTGTGCCAATTGGGTCTATCGGGAGCCTCTGAATCGCAATATTGGCCGAGATACAGGTACGAAGCAATTTCGTCCATTTCGTCCAATAGAAAAAACATCACTCCGACAGCCCGCAGCAGATAGGGCGTCGCCTGTTGTGCCTATTGGGTCTATCGGGAGCCTCTGAATCGCAATATTGGCCGAGATACAGGTACGAAGCAATTTCGTCCATTTCGTCCAATAGAAAAAAATCACTCCGACAGCCAGCAGCAGATAGGGCGTCGCCTGTTGTGCCTATTGGGTCTATCGGGAGCCTTTGAATTGCAATATTGGCCGAGATACAGGTACGAAACAATTTCGTCCATTTCGTCCAATAGAAAAAAATCATTCCGACAGCCCGCAGCAGATAGGGCGTCGCCTGTCGTGCATATTGGGTCTATCGGGAGCCTCTGAATCGCAATATTGGCCGAGATACAATTTCGTCCATTTTGTCCAATAGAAAAAAATCACTCCGACAGCCAGCAGCAGATAGGGCGTCGCCTGTTGTGCCTATTGGGTCTATCGGGAGCCTTTGAATTGCAATATTGGCCGAGATACAGGTACGAAGCAATTTCGTCCATTTCGTCCAATAGAAAAAATTCACTCCGACAGCCCGCAGCAGATAGGGCGTCGCCTGTTGTGCCTATTGGGTCTATCGGGAGCCTCTGAATCGCAATATTGGCCGAGATACAGGTATGAAGCAATTTCGTCCATTTCGTCCAATAGAAAAAAATCACTCCGACAGCCCGCAGCAGATAGGGCGTCGCCTGTTGTGCCTATTGGGTCTATCGGGAGCCTCTGAATCGCAATATTGGCCGAGATACAGGTACGAAGCAATTTCGTCCATTTCGTCCAATAGAAAAAAATCACTCCGACAGCCAGCAGCAGATAGGGCGTCGCCTGTTGTGCCTATTGGGTCTATCGGGAGCCTTTGAATTGCAATATTGGCCGAGATACAGGTACGAAGCAATTTCGTCCATTTCGTCCAATAGAAAAAATCCGCTCCGACAGCCCGCAGCAGATAGGGCGTCGCCTTTTGTGCCTATTGGGTCTATCGGGAGCCTCTGAATCGCAATATTGGCCGAGATACAGGTACGATACAATTTCGTCCATTTCGTCCAATAGAAAAAAATCACTCCGACAGCCAGCAGCAGATAGGGCGTCGCCTGTTGTGCCTATTGGGTCTATCGGGAGCCTCTGAATCGCAATATTGGCCGAGATACAATTTCGTCCATTTCGTCCAATAGAAAAAAATCACTCCGACAGCCAGCAGCAGATAGGGCGTCGCCTGTTGTGCCTATTGGGTCTATCGGGAGCCTCTGAATCGCAATATTGGCTTAGATACAGGTACGAAGCAATTTCGTCCATTTCGCCCAATAGAAAAAAATCACTCCGACAGCCCGCAGCAGATAGGGCGTCGCCTGTTGTGCATATTGGGTCTATCGGGAGCCTCTGAATCGCAATATTGGCCGAGATACAGGTACGATACAATTTCGTCCATTTCGTCCAATAGAAAAAAATCACTCCGACAGCCAGCAGCAGATAGGGCGTCGCCTGTTGTGCCTATTGGGTCTATCGGGTGCCTCTGAATCGCAATATTGGCCGAGATACAGGTACGAAGCAATTTCGTCCATTTCGTCCAATAGAAAAAATTCACTCCGACAGCCCGCAGCAGATAGGGCGTCGCCTGTTGTGCCTATTGGGTCTATCGGGAGCCTCTGAATCGCAATATTGGCCGAGATACAGGTATGAAGCAATTTCGTCCATTTCGTCCAATAGCCAAAATCCGCTCCGACAGCCAGCAGCAGATAGGGCGTCGCCTGTTGTGCCTATTGGGTCTATCAGGAGCCTTTGAATTGCAATATTGGCCGAGATACAGGTACGAAGCAATTTCGTCCATTTCGTCCAATAGAAAAAATTCACTCCGACAGCCCGCAGCAGATAGGGCGTCGCCTGTTGTGCCTATTGGGTCTATCGGGAGCCTCTGAATCGCAATATTGGCCGAGATACAGGTATGAAGCAATTTCGTCCATTTCGTCCAATAGCCAAAATCCGCTCCGACAGCCAGCAGCAGATAGGGCGTCGCCTGTTGTGCCTATTGGGTCTATCAGGAGCCTTTGAATTGCAATATTGGCCGAGATACAGGTACGAAGCAATTTCGTC
Organism: Phytophthora capsici; assembly: GCA_030324255.1. Lineage (NCBI taxonomy): Eukaryota > Oomycota > Peronosporomycetes > Peronosporales > Peronosporaceae > Phytophthora > Phytophthora capsici. The sequence goes on along the minus strand of JAFEIO010000023.1, from coordinate 58,678 downwards.
CATTTCGTCCAATAGAAAAAAATCACTCCGACAGCCCGCAGCAGATAGGGCGTCGCCTGTTGTGCCTATTGGGTCTATCGGGAGCCTCTGAATCGCAATATTGGCCGAGATACAGGTACGAAGCAATTTCGTCCATTTCGTCCATGCAGCGGGGCTGCCGTAGCTTAGCGTCAGAGGAAGACGGTTAACTCAACGAGTTAAGGATTAACACACACCTTATTAAGGGTTAATAGGCCTTAATATCCGAAGGCACCTACTAACTACGACCTTAATAAAAGGACTTTACTCTTAGTGTTCCAAATCCAAACTGTTTATTTATCTTTTATTGCGGCTAGCCGCCTAGGGGGTAAATGTATGTGTTTAACTATCTAACATAGTAAAACCAAGTAAAATCCTACTTCAAATGCATAACGTGTGGCTCTCAGCCACACACACTCCCTCGAGTGTCCGTACATCAAATATGTACCTTACACAAAGTGTATCCATGTGTGGAACACACCAGGTGTAAACCCGTGTAACCCCGTTACACCACCCCCCACCAAGATGTGGACACCCGTGTCCACGACACTTTCTCAGTGAGGTCTTTTCCTCTCAAGACGATAGTCTTCTCAAGACGTTAGAGGTCACTTTACCTCATCACAAGTTCAAAGAACTTCGGCTCCCAGAGCCCATTATCGAAACTGCATTCCAAATGCTCAGCCTTTCGCCACGGTCTTCTGACCCCTCTTCGCCATCATCTAGTGGCCGCATGTCAGGGCGGGACAGCCCACTATCGCCGCAGGCCGCAGGCCGTAGTCCCGACAGGGAAGCTGCTCCGCAGCGGCTCAGTGTACGACAGTACCACGATGAGCACCAACGACGTCATGGCTCCGGCTCCGCGAGCCAACGTCCGGGTGGGAGCGACGCTCCACGCTCCCCTGAGCCATCGACACCGCGTACGCGTCAAAACGCCTGGCTCGACGAGCTTGAGCAGGGCGAGATCGTCCCTGACGACGAAGAGTGGACTCCTACGCGCCAGGAGGCTGCCTCTCAGAGGCCTTCAAGCCCGGCGTCGCGCTCTCGCGAGCTGCATACGCCTAATCCGTTCCCGAACCGTGATGGTTCGGCGAACGCCCTGCGCAATGCGCCTCCTCTCTCCTCAAGGTACGAGGACGAGCTCCCTGAGCCAGGTGTGGTCTCCAACGACCTGGACGGGGCTCAAAGCCGGCAGCTTGAGGCTGCATCTCGCGCACGGTCTAACAGACCTGTAGCCCGCCCCATTGTGGGCACGTCGCGTCGCGACTACGGTTTTGACCGTTCCTCCCCTGCCGAGGTCGTTCGACGCGCTGCATCGCAGCTCTTGGACACTTATACTTGTGGGCCTGCGCCCGGTACGCCAGAAGAAGTCGCCCAGCGACAATCGCTCCGCGAGCGCTTCTTGACTCCACAAGTCACAACTCCTTCGGAGTACCGTGAGCGCCTGCGCCAGCAGCTCAACGGTGAGGCCGTACCGGCCATGCGGACAGTGCCGGTGGTCCTCTCAGAGGGTGAAACAATGGCCGCTTCTGAAGCGCAGTTTCAGAACTGGGTGGAGCTATCTCGACGGCTCCACACCTATGATGCTCTCCGAGCTAGTTTCTCGGAAACAGACATCCGCTTAGAGCGGCGCTTACGCTTCGACTTCGCGAAGCGTCAAGCTAGACAGCGTGCACCGGGACAACGTCCCTCACGCTACGAGGCACTTCGGCCTCCTGCTCCCGCTGTGGGCAGCCCTACCCATAGCCATGGGTCGGCTGTCACAGCCATTGGTCAGAGCCTGAGCTCAGCTCTTGACCTGTCGTCACCCCACTCTAGTAGTGGGAAGCGCGGCGCGCCCGGCGACTCCGTCGCGCGCCCTGCGGGCGTTCCGTCACCGGGTGACGCCGATCGTAAGCGTCCACGACGTCAGGGCAGTCTTGCCGCAGTGGCACCTCGAACTCCCATGAGTTCTGGGAATGAGGGTAACCTCGCCACTTTACCAGATACTGGTTATGACCCTGGCGCCTACGCCGCGCCATCAGGCGCTCCACATGATAGTGGAGATTCCCATGCTCATCGAGCAGAGCAGGGGGAGGCCGAGCGGCCGCTGGACTCTCGCGCTGCGAGCTTCGGGGACTTCCTCTCCCTACAGGGCCGCGTCCGCTCGGTGAGCGACTACGTCGCCGACGTGGACCGCTCCTCGCATCGCCTAGCGAATAGCCTCGAGGAGGTTGAGCGTCGCCTCGACTGGCTGGAGTCGCCTCAGGCGATGCAGCAGCGGGTCGTCGACCTTGAGCGCCAGATTGCTCAGCTGCAGGGTCAACTCGACCTTGTGGTGTAGCGGGATCGGCCAAAATGTGATTAAGGCCAGATCCTGATACCACTTGCGCCCAGACACCGACTAACGGAGGGGGTGCTCCGATGATCCGTGATCTTGTGCTGAGTGTGTTCACCTTGTGTACCCGTCGGTGGGCGGGATCTGCTCTTCCAGGTAACTTCGAAGAGGTCTTGGCGTGAAGGGTGACTGTCTTGGCGAGACGTGGGGTTGTGGGGTAGCGTGGAAGTCTTCACTCTACCGCCGGGTAGTAGATCTAGATCTAGAGCGACTCGGTCGAGCTCAGATCTAGCAGCCGGATCTGGATCCGGGCTGGTAGGTTTGCCTGGTGGCGGGGTGTTCCTTGTCCTTTCCGTTGCTTGCCGCGTCCGATAGCGGGGGTCTTGAGGGTTGAGAGTCGATAGATCTTCGGGCCAAGCAATAAAGTCCCTTAGATCCGATATGCACTTACGGTAGATCACTAGTGTAGGCTAAGCTGGCCAATATATTATCCAGTCTTATACCTTACAGCTAGATCAACTACACTTAGCTTCCTAACACCTTTGAGGGCCAATATACGTTCCCGTTTCCTGGTGTAGCTAAGGCACTTGCGTAGATCAAGGCAAATTCGAGTCTGATTTACAATTATACCAATCCCATCCTAAGACCTATCATCTGGATCCTCGCCCTATGCAACATCTGGATCCTGCACCTTTTATACCGATAGTCATCACATGTTGTGTCCTCGCCTAGATCTTGGATCTTGGTAACTTGAATCCTAGCCGTCCTAGATCTTGGCCTTCAGCTGGGTCCGGATCTTCATGGAGTCTTGGATCTAGGGGATCTCGGATCTTGGGGATCTGGATCTGGATCTTGGGGATCTGGGATCTCGGGATCTTGGATCTCGGGATCTCGGATCTTGGGAATCTGGATCTGGATCTTGGGGATCTTGGATCTAGGGATCTCGGATCTTGGGGATCTGGATCTGGATCTTGGGGATCTGGGATCTCAGGATCTTGGATCTTGGGGATCTGGGGTCTCAGGATCTTGGATCTCGGGATCTCGGATCTTAGGGATCTGGATCGGGATCTTGGGGATCTTGGATCTAGGGATCTCGGATCTTGGGGATCTGGATCTGGATCTTGGGGATCTGGGATCTCAGGATCTTGGATCTTGGGGATCTGGGGTCTCAGGATCTTGGATCTCGGGATCTCGGATCTTAGGGATCTGGATCGGGATCTTGGGGATCTTGGGATCTCGGATCTTGGATCTAGGGATCTCGGATCTTGGGGATCTGGATCTGGATCTTGGGGATCTGGGGTCTCAGGATCTTGGATCTCGGGATCTCGGATCTTAGGGATCTGGATCGGGATCTTGGGGATCTTGGGATCTCGGATCTTGGATCTAGGGATCTCGGATCTTGGGGATCTGGATCTGGATTTTGGGGATCTTGGATCTCGGGATCTCGGATCTTGGGGATCTTGGATCTAGGGATCTCGGATCTTGGGGATCTGGATCTGGATCTTACGGATCTGGGATCTCAGGATCTTGGAACTTGGGGATCTCGGACCTTGGTCTTGGGGAATAGTCTCAGCCTGATCCGGATCTTCGGGGTCCATAATCACCGCACCGAGACTGGTCTCGTCCCGTCCCATGTGCATCGGTCTTCTTCAACCATATGGTATCTGCGCACGGCAGCCGACTCAGATCGGACCCTGCAACCGACTCAGATCGGATTCCTCGTACGGCAACCGACTCAGATCGGATTCCATCTACGGCAATCGCGCCTTTCTTGGAAAGCACTTCACCACAGCCGCCTCCTGCACGCAGTTGTTGCCGCCCAACGGCATCACTTCGTGCACAGTCAACAACCTTTCTACCTCTTCACTGCCCCCCATTCGCCCCCATGCTTCCCAGTCATACTGGATCTCCACGACAGGACAGCCTCGTCGGATCTCTACCGGGATCTCTACCGGGATCCTCTCCCCGGTCTCCGCAGGGCGATACGAGCTCGGCTGGCGGGTCAGCCCACGACCTTCGGCGCCGCATCCGCGACCTAGAGGGTCAGCTTGCGCAGACCACCGCCAACATGTATGTCGCCGAGGGAGGACGTGACGTCGCCACTCGCGGACAGAACGACCTAGCCAAGACCGTACGGCGCCTGACAAGGGATCTGCGGGATCTGGAGCGTCAGGTGGGCGAGCTCCAGGCCGAGCGTAGCCGGCTTCAGGCCGAAGTCGCGTCTCTCCTGCAAGATCCCGAGACTACGCAGGCCCACGCGGCCCAAATCGCCGCCTTACAAGATCGTGTGGGGCGTCGAGATATGGAGATCGCGGATATGGCACGCGCGGAGGACGTTCTGCGCCGAGATCTCGGCGTTCTGGTCGCCGAGCGTGAAGATCTGGCTGCCCAGGTTTCTATTGCCAATGACGAAGTCGATCGTCTGCAGGCCGAGGTTGGCGCGGCGAAGATCGAGATCGAGGAGCTACAATACACTCTCCGTCTCACCGAGGGTAGTCTGGCCTACGCACAGCGCTCCGTAGATCCTGGGCAGTCCGGATCCGCCACCGCTGGGCCTCAGCCCGACACCAGTCTTCTGGATCAAGTTTGTGCGGAACGGGAGTCTGCTCGATCTGAGCGTGACGAGGCGCGTGAGGCACTGGACAAGTCTTCTTACGAGCTGGCCGCGCTCCGATCAGAGCTGGACGCAGTTCGGGCGGAGCATGCTAAGGTTTTACAAGAACTTTCAGCCGCTCGCTCAGATCATGACTCCACTCTTCGCCAGCGGGATACCGCCATTGAAGATCTGGATCGCGTCGCGCAGGGTCTGACCCTCGCTGAGACTGAGAACCGCGATCTCAGTACGTATTATTCTCCGCTGTCAAGTGCTTGGGCGGCTGATCTTACGCCTGTCGTTTTCGCAGGGGCTAAGCTAGGAGACGCTGAGCGTGCCGTCGCCGGTCTTCAAGACCAAGCTTCGGAGCTAAATCGCCGCCAGGATGACCTAGTTCGAGATCTGGCTTCTACCGTGCGTGCTCGCGACGAGGTACGCGTAGAGCGCGACGATGCACTCGGCCGACTGGCGGTCATCGCCGCCGCTATGCAAGGATCCGTGGCGGGGTCCAAGCCCCTACTTCCACCGGCTCCGATCCCCGCTCCAAACCCGGCTTCGATCCCCACGCCCACTCCGGCTAACACGGTGGATCTGACCGCGGAATCCACCGCTGCAGCAGCGTCGGGGCCTAAGAGATCGCGGGATCCGTCGCCGAACTCCGATCCGCCATCGGATCCGGCCAGTAAGCGGCCCCGCCAAGATCCTCCCGTCGTGGTCCCTGCCAAGCCCGCTAGCAATACACCTCCCCCAAGTCCGGGATCTGGTCATGGTGACACTCCTCCACCTAGTCCCGACTCCGACCATGGATCCCCGATCCGGCCGAAACGCCGCCGGCAGCAAACAGGTCTTACTGACAGCGAGGACGAGTCGAGTGAGGATCCTGAGGACGCGGAGATCAACGACGATGCCCTGGAGCAGGACACTCTCCGGGCTTTGTCCATGTCCCGAGCAGCTGATCGGCGTCGCCGCCACGCATCGCCCACACGAGTTCCCGCGGTTTCCGTCGGATCTGGATCGACCGCCGGATCTGCCTCTGGTCCGGCACCTCCATCTCCTGCTAAGCCCGCGACTCCCCAGACCGCCAAGCCCAAATCTGGACCGTCGGTCACTCTGGCGTTTCCCAGTCTGGTGGACCGAAAGGTTCCAAATCGGGGTCCGGATCCGTGTCCAAGGCGGGATCTAAAAGTCCCACACCGAAGCCTGGATCTGCAAAGCCATCTGGATCCGCTTCCCAGTCGGGATCCACGTCCAAGGCCGGATCCCAAGGTCCTAAATCTGGATCCGGGTCCTCGAAGCAATCCGGATCTGTCTCTAAGTCAGGATCCTCGGCTAAGGTCGGATCTTCGTCTAAGACGGGATCCAGAGACCCCAAATCTGGATCTGGATCCGCGAAGCAGTCAGGATCCGCGAAGCAGTCAGGATCCGCGGCCAAGTCGGGATCCACGGCCAAGCCGGGATCTGGATCGGCCAAGTCTCCTGGATCCGCCCCCAAGTCGGGATCCACGGCCAAGTCGGGATCTGGATCGGCCAAGTCTTCTGGATCCTCCTCCAAGTCGGGATCCACGGCCAAGTCGGGATCTGGATCGGCCAAGTCTTCTGGATCCTCCTCCAAGTCGGGGTCCACGGCCAAGTCGGGATCCGGATCGGCCAAGTCTTCTGGATCCTCCTCCAAGTCGGGGTCCACGGCCAAGTCGGGATCCGGATCGGCAAAGTCGTCTGGATCCTCCTCCAAGTCGGGATCCACTCCAAAAACTGGATCTTCGTCGGACTCTCAGCTGGATCTCCCTCCCCCGGCTGCACCTTTCGGGCCCGATGACAGATTCCTTCCGGGCCGTTTTCGTCCTCGCACCCTTGGGGCAGCAGAGGTGGAGCCCTGGATCGTCACGAAGATGAACAACGTCAGCATCGCGAGCCTGGTGATCGGGGATCTCTTCCCGATATTCCCGACTCAGCCCGGATGGATGTTCCCCTGTTCCGGCAAGGTGCCAGATCCCTCGGAATACTGTAGGGATCTCGTGACCTCCAAGAACATCAAGGCGTTGTTGGACACCCGTCCTTGGGAGGTCTTGGAGATCGGGACTCCCCAGCTTAGTTTCGATCCCCAGATCGGTGGGGGCCTGGGGCACCTCCTGGATTTATATCTCGCGCACGAGAACCGACACCTTCAGGCATACTGGGAGGCCACCCATAGTCTTCCCATCGAGGGTTCTCAAGATCTGGAGCTTCTAACTTATCGGAAACAGCGAGCCAACAGACGCAGTCACGCTGGTAACAGCTGGAAGCAAGTCCTGATACAACTGATCCCGTTGATGTTGAACGGATGGTGCGATCTAGATCTCTTGCTGGATCTACCCTTCCTCCACTTCCCCAAACGAGGTGACAAGGTTGCTTGGTACCCTGGTCTCGAGGCTCGCAAGGCTCGGCGGGCCGATCCCAATCTGGATCGTCCGGATCCCACGGATCTATTAGAGGCTCTTGATGAATGTAACGCCGGCGATCCGTGGCGCAATCACTTTCGCGACTCAATCTCCGACCACCCTGCCTACCAGATCTCGCGCTTGTCCCAGAAGTTTACCCACGTGAAGGAGAGATCTTCCGGAAAACCGGCCAAGTCGGAGCAAACTGTCGTCCTGTGATCTGGATCTTCAATTATTGTGCCTGTAGGCGTTGGATCCATTCCCCATTTTTCACTTTAACTCTCTCGTAATCCATCCATCCTTTTCCCACTTGATATCCTCATGAGTTTCCTTGTCACCTTTATTCCACATCTGTCGGCTGTAGATCCCAAGTCGCACTTCTCCAGATCAAGATCTTCACTCCTAGGATCTGGGCGCCCCCGTTCAGGCCCCGATATTCAAGATCCAGACACTTCTAGATCGGGATCCATTCTTCTCAGGTCCACAGGCCTGGGATCGGGATGATCTTCCCGGATCTTCGCCTCGCCTTGTTTGTAGATATGTAAACATGCAGAGGAATACAATCTCTTTCTTCCGATCTACGACTTCTCGTAGATCTGTTCCTCCTGTCATATTGCTCGTCCGCAACGACAGGCTCGCGGTCCCCCTACTCTTCGTGGGACTGCATCACGTTGAATCGGTTGCGATCCACATGATCTCGCAAGAACTCATGTAGTAACGCTCCGCAGTTCAGATCTGACTCGTCAACCCATGTCGGATCTTCGTATCCCTTCCAATGTACTAGAAATTCTCGGAAGATCCGCCCATATCTTGTCCGTCGGCCAGACCGCATGTCCGAGATCTTCTCCACCTCGTACTCGTCCAGATCTAGATCGGGGATCCAGCTATCCTCTGGGAGGAGCTCTTCGTCAAAGTCTATCCGATCCTGATCTGGGTTAGCCAGTTGGATATGAGGCCGATCGGGGAAGCTTTTCACCAGTTTAAGCTTGGACACATGTACCACCGGGAATAACCGATAGCTCGTCCCTGTCGTCTCTAACCTCACCGCGTATTCGCTGATCTTCTCGGCCACTCGGAAAGGACCGTGCCACAGGTGAGCTAGCTTGCGAGCATAACCCTCTTTCACACGATCCAAGTACAGCCACACTCGGGATCCAGGCTCGATCTGATGGGGGCGTAGCTCTTCGTTATGCCGCGCGGCCCGATCCGAGATCGCCTCTCGCAACCGATTGTTTACCTGCTCTCGGGCCTGCTGGTAGTAGCGCTGGATCCGGTTCCTCCAGCGGCGCGGGTCGCGATCTTGACGTCGGGTGCTACCGATTGGGATCATCGCTTCCAGCGTAGATCTTGGATCCCAACCATGCACTAAGAAGAAGGGCGTATCGTCCCTGATCCGGTCGTGGGCCGTGTTGATCGCGAAGGTCAGTCGTTCCGCGTACTCGTCCCAATCGCGTTGGTCCAGATCTTCCACATACATCTTCAGCGCTCTGGTGGAAGTCTGGACCATCCGCTCGGCCGTACCGTTAGCTTGCGGTCTGTACGACATAGTCGCCGACTGTCGTTGTCCGATGATCCGGTTAAAGGCTCGGAAGAAGTCCGACATAAACCCTGGTTCGCGATCGTGGCGGATCACTTCACTGGCTCCGAATCGCCGGAACACGCACTCTTCATAGGACTCCGCAATCGTCTGAGCGGTTCTGGACGCGCTCGCCTTCGCGATCACGAACCCGGAGAAGAGATCCACCCAGATCAGCAGCTCCGTATTCCCTTTGTAGGACTTCGGCAGTGACGGTATGTGGTCCATCGCGATGATCTGGAACGGATATGTGGCCTGGATGTTTCCGGGCGACTCCCCTTGGATCGTGGGCCTCCCTTTACCGGTCTCGCAGTCCACGCATTCCCCAACATACCGCTGGACACTACGGAACATGCCTCACCAATGGAAATGCCTCCGGATCCGATCATACGTACGCCCGATCCCCTGATGTCCTCCTTCCAGGCTCTTGTGATAGTGATGCAGGACATCCTGCTGCAGAGCTTCGGGGATCACCAGCCTCATCAGTTGATCGCGATCCGCCTCGGATCCCTTGGGTGGCGGGCAGTAGAAGAGGAGATCTTGATCGTCGGTCTCATAATTCATCGCGATCTTACTGTAAGATCTGGCCTCTTCTCGATCTAGATCCTCCACTTGCCCGACCAAATATTTCTTCAATCCGACGATCCACGCCTCCTCGTCCTGAGCCCTGCGGATCCGATCGATCCTCATCTCTCGGACAACTTCTTCCTGCATCACGGTTGGGTTGGATCTACGTCTAGCACCAGATCGAGTCGCCACGGCGGCAATCCGGATCTTCGTATCCTCAGGTCCAGCCACCAAGATCTCATTCAAGCGGTTCAGAGTGACCAGATCCTGGAGATCCGATTCCACTGTCACGTCCACACCTCCTTGTCTCTGAAGTGCTGCACTTGCTAGGCTGTCCGCGCTTCCATTCCAGTCACGCTTCACATGCACTAGATCATGATCCGGCCAAGATCGCAGGCGATCTAGAGTCCTCTGTTTCAACAAGGTTAAACCTGGTGCCTTGCAGTCGATCTCTCCTCAAACTTGCCGGATAACAAGATTTGAATCTCCGCAGATCACGATGCGTCCGGGATCTAGGCCCTCTAACAGATCTAACCCCAATAGCAGACCATTATACTCGGCTTCATTGACAGTCATACCTTCTGCGTAGCTGGATCTGGCTTTTATCACCCTCCATCCCGGCAGCTTCCATACGATCGCACTGAACGCGCCTCCTCCACGCTTGACTCGTGCAGATCCGTCGAAGCTCACTACCCATAGATCTTCATCCTCGCGTACTGTGGGTATCGGCGTCTGGATCTGACGCCGGGGCTCTTTTCGAGGCGCAATCGCTATCAGGGCTTCGTCTACTTGAGATCTTGGCGTAATGCTGGCTGCCAACGCCCCCAGGATTTCGTCTTCTCCACGAGTACACTTGACAATTTCCAGATCCCAAGGCGAGAGGAGAGCAGCCCACTGTCCAAGGCGGCCTTGAAGACCGGGTGACTTGAATAGCCACGCGAGGGTGGAGTGTCTCGTCAGGATCTGGATCTTGCGCCCAACTAGCAGATTATAATAAAGATCCAAGATCCGGAGCAATGCCAACACTTCCTTTTCCACCACGTTGTAATTCAACTCATTCGGCTTCAGCGTCCTGCTGGCGAAAGCAACTGGATGGTAGATCCCATCGTGGTCTTGCACCAACGAGGCGGATATCGCCCACTCGCTCGCGTAGACAATCACAACCGGCAACCGGGTGGGATCAAAGTGGCGCAGGATCGGCGTCGAGCTGATCTTCATCTTCAACTGCGCGAACGCTCGATGGGCCCGGATCCACCTTTCGTCTACGGGACCGTCCTCGTCCGGCTTCAGCGTATTTAACTCGGCTAGATCTGGCGGATCTGGGGTCTGGATCTCCTCTGGATCCCGGGTACCCAGATCGAGTCGGTCCAGCACACGACGAAGATCTGTGCTTTTCTTCAACTCGGCAAACTCGACCTCCCGTAGTTCGTATAAGACGGCAGCGTAGATCGCATAGTCTTCGATAAATCGACTATAATAATTCAAGCTCCCAAGGAATGACTGCATGGATCTTAGGGATCCCGGGAACGGCAGGTCGGCCAGAGCAGTCAGATCCTTGGGATTCGCCTCCAGTCCGTCGTTCGACACTCGATGGCCCAAATAATCCACCTTGCGTAGTCCCCAGAAGCTCTTCGCAACACTGATCGACAAGTTCCATTCGTCACACACGTCCAGCAGATCTTCGACTCGGACGCATAGCTGATCCCACGATCCTGCTGTCACCAGGATGTCGTCAATGTAGGATCTCCGACCTAGCACCGATGGGGAGCCTGGATCCGCCGGATCTCCGGTCTCGAATAGATCCGCGGGGCTTCTGGATCCGCTGGATCCCGGATCGAGATCTTCGGAACCAGCCAGATCTCTGTGCTCGCCGGATCCTGAGATCTTCAGGAATCCATACAGCGCATTATCGATCAGGCGCTGGTAGATCTGGGGGGCATTCTTGAGTCCAAACGGCATACGGTTCCACTCGAACAAACCGAAAGGGGTAATGAACGCCGATATCGCACGAGCTCGGTCCGTCATAGAGACAACCCAAAATCCACTAGCCATGTCTAGCGAGCAATACCAGAGGACTCGATCCAGATCTTCAAGGAGATCGTTGATCAGCGGCATCGGGTAGATCATGAGGCGAGTAAGTCCGTTCACTAGCCGATAATCAATACAAAGTCGGATGTCAACTCCATTCTTCTTGATGATCACCACGATCGGCGAGGCCCATGGTGAAGTTGAGTGCCTGATGATCTTGGCTGATAGTAACCCCTTGATTAGATCCGACACCTTCTCCCGGAACTGGGGAGCCACCTTCCTTACACGCTGAGCGATCGGCTTCGCATCCCCCACATCGATATCGCAAACGACGCCTCGGGCTGCTGGTGGTAGAGCGTTACCTTTACCAATCAGCAGGTGCCGTCTCTTCCAGATGATCCGCCGGAGTCTATCGATCTCTTCCGGCGTAGTGGATCCTGGATCCCCGACCTGAATGTCTTCAATCTTAACTTCGTCAGTAGTGGAGATCGAGATCTCAGGTACCACCGCGAGGTTGCCGTCCAGATCCTCCGCCGCGAGATCACCGTTCGCGTGGTGATACTCGTGGCCATCCAGATCCGTGCCACCTCGAAGTTCCCACGCATGGCCTTGCTTCTCATTCGGCTCGGTTGAATTTCGTATGTCTCTGCCCATATCATGTTTACGTAACATGTCGCTTGAGGTACCACGGGTGTCACTCAACTCATCTCCTTTTACGCAATCCTTGGTCATGTCGCGATGCATCCCATCACCATCCGGAGAATCAGCCGGATCCGGATCTTCGCCATCGGGATCTAGGCGACGCGGATCGGGGTCCGCTAGATGAGGATCCGGGGATCTTAGATCGGGATCCGCCAGATCTGGATCCTGAGCGTCTGGATCCGGGGATCTTAGATCGGGATCCGGCAGATCGGGATCCGCCAGATCTGGATCCTGAGAGTCTGGATCCGGGGATCTTAGATCGGGATCCGGCAGATCGGGATCCGCCAGATCTGGATCCTGAGAGTCTGGATCCGGGGATCTTAGATCGGGATCCGGCAGATCGGGATCCGCCAGATCTGGATCCTGAGAGTCTGGATCCAGGGATCTTAGATCGGGATCCGGCAGATCGGGATCCGCCAGATCTGGATCCTGAGAGTCTGGATCCGGGGATCTTAGATCGGGATCCGGCAGATCGGGATCCGCCAGATCTGGATCCTGAGAGTCTGGATCCGGGGATCTTAGATCGGGATCCGGCCGATCGGGATCCGCCAAATCTGGATCCGAGTCTTTGGAATCGCCGGGGTAGTGCACATCCCACTTTGCATCCTGATCAGATGCCTCATCCTCCTTGGCTATACTGGATATTTTCCACACATCATTGATTACGTCCGGATCACCCGTACCGTCATCATATGTCGCACTGGATATTCCGGCTTCCGTACACACATCATTGATGACGGGATCGTCTGCGATCACATTCACGCTGGTGTCAACTCCCTTGCCTTGGATATCACTGTCTTGGATCTCGAGCCGGTTGGCCTCGTGCGCCCTGATACCGTTCTGGGTTGCCCGATCCGGGACTGGGGTCGCTCGGACCGAGGCGGAGGCCACCTGATCTGTAGCTGTTGCACTCCGTTGCACAACAGAGGGGCTCGGGGCTTCCTCGATCGTGCCCCCAGCATTCGTTATAGGCGCAACGCTTGACTGAGTGAATGAGGAGTCTCCACGACTCTCAAGATGTTGGTGCTGCCGATCGCCATGTCCATCACCCTGCCCATCTTCCATATCAGTTCTTGGAAAACATATGGTGGATACATGCCTTCTCTCTCGATCTTGGGGATCCGGATCGGACCGATCCGCATCGGGTTCCGATACAGTGGAGGTTGGGGAGGCCTTCGCGCTGGAGCAGGCCTTACGATCCGGGCTATGCCGGGAGTTTAGGCCCGTGTCGGACACAGTGCTCCCGTCGAAAATCGCCAGCTTGGCAAGTTCCGGCCGATCGTCGTGCTGCCGACTCGGATCTCTCTGCAGGATCGCGCGTGGGGTGACATACGCCGGGCGATCTACCGCCGGCTCGGCCGGGCCTTCTGGGATCTCAGGGCTGGACGACTGGATCTCCACTGTGGCTTCCAGGGCAAGGTTTTGCCACTCCATATATCTCCGGGATCCCACTGATACATATCCAGGGATCCGGGGCACCTTGTCGTCTTCCAGCACCATGCCGATCTGGAATCTCCGGTTTAGCCTCAAGATCTTGTCGCTGAGGTTGGTGATCCTCATATAGCGGATCCTGCCCGGCCCATCAACAACCGTGGGCACCCAACGCTCACCTCGCGTGACCCACAGCTTCTCAGTGTGGGAGATCTTCAAGCGCTGCTCGGCCTCGGCGGATCCGGCGATTGGCACCTCCAGATCGTCCTCTAACGTGACAGATCGGACCCGCTCGCCATACAGGCGCTTCCGGCCATGCAGCCGGATCCCGATCTCGTTCGGCAAGCACATTGATCCTCCTGCCAGATCCATTCGGACGCCGGCCGGGATCATGAAGTCCATGCCGAGGATCGCCTCCTGTCCCGATAGATCTCCGATCCAGATCTCGAAGAAATATACCAAGTATCCTGCCAACGTGATCTTGATCTTCGCTCTTCCCTCCGTCGTATACACATTGTCTCCGATCCCAACACACTCTTGCCTTTGACTTGTGTCGATCTGGCACCCTACCTTACGAGCAAAGGTAGTGTCCAGAATAGACACTTCGGCACCGGTGTCTAGGAGCAAGATCGCTTTCTCGTGGTTGATCTTGCCCGAGATCTTGGCCTGACGGAACCATTTCCCTGGAGCGTGATACTTCCAGTAGCCTCGGGATTCTCCGCGACGGAGTTCCAACGCGACTTCAGATCTGGATCTGCTGTATTCGTCGATCTTGGGAAGACTCGAGATCTTAGCGGTGTATGGATGCAATTCACATGTATTACCGCGTAGATCCGATCTTCTGCTATCTTGATCTACCGACTTGTTGTTCACATACGCATAGATGCAATACCTAGAACGCTCGGCTCGTACCGGATTCCAACCCGGCGAGCGTCCTAGTTTAACATCTTCTCGGCGATCTCTGGGAGCATGCCTGCGTGTCGGGTGGGGTCATACCACTTCCGGATCTGGTTGTAGAACTCCTCCATCGGACATTCACCAGCATCGTGCAGTTCCCCACACCCACGACAAACAAACAGGCAGCGATCAGCCGGGTGGCCTCGCTACCCACACTTCTCGCAAGTCAGGCGCCTCCAGCAGCCGAGATCGGTGTGCTTCCGGGATCCGCAGTGCGAGCATCGGCTACGATCTTGATCATCATAGCGATTCGTGGATCTGCGATCCGGGTTCCGATCTCTATCCTGCGAGTCCGGATTAGATCTCGCCTGATCTGGAGTCTGGTGTCGGAGTTTGTTCGGGTCGCCACCCTTAGCGATCTCCTCCGACGAGGCGAGATAGATCTTACGCAGATCTCCCTCCGAGTCGGATCCGTCTGATCCGGATCCCGCTTCAGACTCCGAGCTATGATCTTGGACCTGAATTGCCCGTACCGCTCGTTTGGCCGGGGCTGCTGGGGCTGCCGCCGGGGCCTTCTGGCGATACTTCGAACCGAACGCGGATCGCTTCTGTCGACTCTTCGCGCGTTCTTGAGCACGGAGGACTTCTTCCAGATCTTCACTGTCCATGAGCCGCAGTAGCGTCAGTCGGTCAGCTAGCTCCGGGTCTCCAAGAGTCTCGATGTAGTGATCAACATGTTCTCGGCGAGTCTTAGCATCTCTGTCCTTGATCTTGAGCTTGGCCCGTAGGGCAGCCACATTCAACCGGTAGAGATATTCCAAGGGCGACTCTTCAGACCTCTTTCGGGCGTGATAATATTGCCACGCAACCGACACTCCCAGTCCACAGTACTGCGTCTGGAAGCTCTTGAGCAGGTCATCCCACTTGCTTCGTGTGGATCGGGCTAACTGTCGGTGCCAGTTTTTGGCAGGTCCGACAAGCAGATCCGCAAAGGTGAGGCATTTCTCTTCGTCCGTCGCTTGATCTCGCTGGAAGGCTGACTTCACCTTGCTGATCCAGGATCTCGCTCGATCTTCGTCTAGATCCTTGCCCGAGAACTCCTTCAGGTCCGAGATCGCGGAGATCCGTACTCGCTGGATAAGCGAGGTTCCTCCTTGACCAGCAGCAGCAGTAGCTACAACTGCTCGACCGGAGCCCGGGATCTCCAGATCATCGGGATCGTACTCCCAATGACGATCCGGGTCTCCCACCGACTCCATGTCCACGTCTAGGGATCCTCGATATGCTACCGTGCTGGTGACTTGGGGCGTTGTGGTCACCTGTTGTTCCTTCAAGAACCTGTTCATGGCCGCTTGGAAGTATGTCTCCAGTTTGTTGGTCGACTCCGTTGGGGAGGGAGCAACCGTCGCAGCCTTCTTCACGGGATCTCGTTCGGCAGAACGCTTGGGCAACGATCTGGCTCTACGCTCCGGCTGCGGGTCTGGATCCGGGATCTTCACTTGAGATCTAAGGTATTTAGCCCCGCCGGGACCTAGCGACATCCGTCGAGGTCCGCGGGAGCTGTCCGAATCGGGTTCCGAAGTGGCGGACGCGTAGTGTGAGGATCCTGTCTGATAATCAAGATCCCGCGGCCGATCCCGCTCTCCAACCAAGATCCTCAGGGTCTTGAAGAGATCCTGAGTCACTGCCTGGATCGCGCTCCGGCCCAGATCGAACAGAGTGCCTGCATCGAACGCTCCGGCAACGAGTCCAGCTTCGTGAAGCAGATCCAGCAGAGCCTGTACGGCGTCCAGGCGGTCGGTCACGACCGGGGGGCTGGTTACCGGCCCCTTCAGATCTCCGATCTGCTGGACCTGGAGGATCGCCAGTACCGGATCTTGGGTCAGGATCTCGCTGAGCACCTTCTGGTGGTACGCCAGCTCAAGGGTGCTCCTAGTCAGGGTAGATCTAGCTTTGCCTAAATCTTCCCCATCTGACTCAGGTGCTTTCAGTTTTGTCCTCGTGGTCTTGGTCTTCTTCTTCTTCGTGGCTTTTGGGACCGCGGCGGACTTTGTGAGCGATTGAGGCTTAGGCTTCGCCTTCGCCTTATCGCTCGGCGGATCTCGATTCTCATCGAGATCCGCACTGGTCCCCGAAGGGACCGCCGGAGGAATTTGAGGTTTCTCTTCCAGATCTAGATCTGGGTCCACCTCCCGTCTTTCAGCAGAGTTCCTCCCAAAGCTCTGCTGATCTGTGGATCTTGCTGTATTCAGCGGCGTCTTCGTTGATCCAACATCCGAAGACGCTTGTTCCCCGGGTTCTTCCTTCACTTTGACATCTTCTTGGGACTCACGGTGATATCCGAAGTCACCAGAAGATCCGGGCACGCGCACCATTGTGGTGTAGCGGGATCGGCCAAAATGTGATTAAGGCCAGATCCTGATACCACTTGCGCCCAGACACCGACTAACGGAGGGGGTGCTCCGATGATCCGTGATCTTGTGCTGAGTGTGTTCACCTTGTGTACCCGTCGGTGGGCGGGATCTGCTCTTCCAGGTAACTTCGAAGAGGTCTTGGCGTGAAGGGTGACTGTCTTGGCGAGACGTGGGGTTGTGGGGTAGCGTGGAAGTCTTCACTCTACCGCCGGGTAGTAGATCTAGATCTAGAGCGACTCGGTCGAGCTCAGATCTAGCAGCCGGATCTGGATCCGGGCTGGTAGGTTTGCCTGGTGGCGGGGTGTTCCTTGTCCTTTCCGTTGCTTGCCGCGTCCGATAGCGGGGGTCTTGAGGGTTGAGAGTCGATAGATCTTCGGGCCAAGCAATAAAGTCCCTTAGATCCGATATGCACTTACGGTAGATCACTAGTGTAGGCTAAGCTGGCCAATATATTATCCAGTCTTATACCTTACAGCTAGATCAACTACACTTAGCTTCCTAACACCTTTGAGGGCCAATATACGTTCCCGTTTCCTGGTGTAGCTAAGGCACTTGCGTAGATCAAGGCAAATTCGAGTCTGATTTACAATTATACCAATCCCATCCTAAGACCTATCATCTGGATCCTCGCCCTATGCAACATCTGGATCCTGCACCTTTTATACCGATAGTCATCACATGTTGTGTCCTCGCCTAGATCTTGGATCTTGGTAACTTGAATCCTAGCCGTCCTAGATCTTGGCCTTCAGCTGGGTCCGGATCTTCATGGAGTCTTGGATCTAGGGGATCTCGGATCTTGGGGATCTGGATCTGGATCTTGGGGATCTGGGATCTCGGGATCTTGGATCTCGGGATCTCGGATCTTGGGAATCTGGATCTGGATCTTGGGGATCTTGGATCTAGGGATCTCGGATCTTGGGGATCTGGATCTGGATCTTGGGGATCTGGGATCTCAGGATCTTGGATCTTGGGGATCTGGGGTCTCAGGATCTTGGATCTCGGGATCTCGGATCTTAGGGATCTGGATCGGGATCTTGGGGATCTTGGATCTAGGGATCTCGGATCTTGGGGATCTGGATCTGGATCTTGGGGATCTGGGATCTCAGGATCTTGGATCTTGGGGATCTGGGGTCTCAGGATCTTGGATCTCGGGATCTCGGATCTTAGGGATCTGGATCGGGATCTTGGGGATCTTGGGATCTCGGATCTTGGATCTAGGGATCTCGGATCTTGGGGATCTGGATCTGGATTTTGGGGATCTTGGATCTCGGGATCTCGGATCTTGGGGATCTTGGATCTAGGGATCTCGGATCTTGGGGATCTGGATCTGGATCTTGGGGATCTGGGATCTCAGGATCTTGGAACTTGGGGATCTCGGACCTTGGTCTTGGGGAATAGTCTCAGCCTGATCCGGATCTTCGGGGTCCATAATCACCGCACCGAGACTGGTCTCGTCCCGTCCCATGTGCATCGGTCTTCTTCAACCATATGGTATCTGCGCACGGCAGCCGACTCAGATCGGACCCTGCAACCGACTCAGATCGGATTCCTCGTACGGCAACCGACTCAGATCGGATTCCATCTACGGCAATCGCGCCTTTCTTGGAAAGCACTTCACCACAACCTCTTGGTTCGGATGCAGCCGTACGGCTCTCGCCCCGTGGCAATGCCACCGCCGATGGCTCTACCGCCTGCTGCCTTGCAGCCTCTTGGGCCTCCGCATCCTGCTGCCCCGCAGTATCTTGCGCCCGCGGACTCTGGTGCTGTGCCTCCGCACCCTGCTGCCCCGCAGCCTCCTGCTGCCTCGCAGCCTCTCGCTGCTTCGCAGCCCTTGTCCGACCCGGCGCTAGCGCCTCGGAGCTCACCCGAGCAGGGTCCCGGTATGGCTTAAGCAAGCCCACGTAAAACACCGGGTGCGTACGCATCTTCTTCGGAAGATTGAGCGTGTACGCCAGGCCCTTCTTGGCCACGACCTTGAACGGTCCAATGAACCTAGGTCTCAACTTGGTCTTAAAGACCGCAGACACTGCATGTGTAGGTAGGTTTTTAGCGTTTAATAAAACAAGATCCCCGATCTCAAACCGTTCCATGTTACCTCTGCCTTTGGCATCTGCATACTCCTTTTGGAGATCCTGGCTTTCAGCCATCGCGTCGCGCACTTGGCGCATGACGCTCAGTCTCAAAGAGACAAAGTCATCGACTTGCTTGCGAACCGCAACTGGGCTGACATCAGCAAGCCGATCGGCTAACCCTCCCCCATCAAGCCCAGAGCCACACCGTGGCGGCGTTAAAGGGACGCGAGGGTCGACCAAACCGTTCACATAGAACGGGGTGAAGCCTGTCGAGGCATGCACCGCATTGTTCATAGCGAACTCAACTAGGGGGAGCATCTCGCTCCAGCGTCGCGGCGCTTCAGCGCAGACGCTCCGGAGGATATCCTCCACAACGCGATTCACGCGTTCAGTTTGACCATCGGTCTGCGGATGGTCCGCCGTGGACATGTCCAACTTGGTGCCAAGCACCCTGAACAAGGACGTCCAGAACTTCGCTGTAAAGCGAGGGTCTCGATCAGAGACAATTGCCTCAGGCAAGCCATGTTGGCGAAAGACTCTGTCTAAGAACAGCTTCGCTGTATCCTCACCGTCAACGGTGTCCGGCACAGCCGAAAGATGAGCCATCTTGCTCAGTCGGTCAACAAAGACCACGACGCCTGTGTTGCCCGCCTTATCCTTAGGAAGGCCAAACACAAAGTCCATACTAATGGACTGCCAACATCCCGAAGGGACTGGCAAACTCGCCAACGGCGCAGCCGCATGCGGCGCGGACTTGGTCCGTTGACATGTCTCGCATGTACGCACATAGGTGCTTGCCCACTTGTACATCTTGGGCCACCAGTACATCTTGCTCACCGAGCCATAGGTCTTTTCACGACCAAGATGTCCACCGACAGGCGTATCATGCACCTCATAGAGGATGCGATACTTAAGATCCTCATCATGAGGGACGACCACTCGAGGAGTGTCCTCAGGGTCAGTGCTGTAGTACAGCAGGCCATGATCAAGCGTATAACGCTGCAGCCTCGCGCGTAAGCGCGGTGACAATTCCTTGTCAGAGTCTTTAAACTCTTCGCTCCCAAGAGCGCGTAGCAGAGCTACACATGTGTCGTCTTGGGCGTATGCCCTCCGTATAAGTTCGGGGACCGACGACGTCACAGTAGTGACATGAGTCAACTCGTAGTCTGGCCTGCGCGATAGCGCATCGGCCACTACGTTTAGCCGTCCCGGCTTATACTTCACCTCGAAGTTATATTCGGCAAAGAATGAAAGCCATCTTGCCATTCTCTGTGAGAGGTGAGGCGACTGAGTCGCAGTGCGTAGAGACGCATGATCTGTATAGATCACAAAGGGCTTAGAGCCGAGTAAATGTACTCTAAATTTGACTAGAGCATACTTCATTGCAAGTAGCTCCTTGTCATGAACTGGATAGTTCTTCTCAGCAGCTTTAAGCTGCCGAGACTCAAACGCGATAACGCGCTCACGCCCTTCGGCGTCTGCTTGTAATAAAGCACAACCGATTGCAAAATCGGAGGCGTCGCAGACGACGCTAAACGGACGATCCGGGTCCGGAAGCGCCAAGATGGGCGCGTGAAGGAGACTCTCCTTAACAGCCTTGAAGGCTTCGTCGTGAACGACGTCCCAGCACCAGGGTGCATCCTTCTTAAGGAGATTGGACAATGGCCGAGCCATATCAGCGTAGTTCTCGCTGTACTTGTGTAAGTAATTGGCTAAGCCAAGCCACTTACGCAAGTCTTTCGGGTTCGATGGAACCGGCCAGTCCACAATGGCCTTAACCTTGGCAGGATCTGCCCTAAGGCCTCGCTTCCCAATGAAGCATCCGAGGAATGGAATTTCCTCCGCGCCAAAGACGCATTTATCCAAGTTGGCATACAACTTATTCGTGCGCATGCACTCGAGCACCGCTCGCAAATGGTCTAAGTGGTTCTCCACATCAGACCTCCCGTGCTCCGCACGACTATGGACGAAGATGTCGTCGAAGTACGTCTGAGCGTACGCCCGATGGGGCCTGAACAACTGCGTCACTAGACGATTGAACGTCGCAGGCGCGTTCGACAGCCCTTGGGGCATCACCAACCACTCCCAGAGCATGCCGCTCGGAGTACTCACAGCCGTGAGGGGTATATCGCTAGCTCTCATGAGCAGCTGATAATACCCGTCGACCAAGTCGAGTGCACTGTACAACGTACATCCCACCATGTTGTTCTGCAGAACATCCTTTCTAGGAATCGGCGTCTGCGCCGGAATGGTGGCTGCATTCAGCTTATTGAAAGCATGCACTATGCGCCACTTGCCATTAGGCTTTCTGACACAGAACGTGGGTGTCGAGTGCGGAGACTTGCTCTCACGCACCAAGCCGGCTTCGTGCTTTGCACGGAAGAACGCGTCGATGACGTCACATTGCTCCCTTGGTAAGGGCCACTGCCGTGTTACGCAGTATTTGGTTCCAGGAACCAAGTCAATCTCATGACGTACGCCTCGATCCGGAGGCAACCCTGACGGCGGGTCCTTCGACACCACATCGTGGTACTCCTTGATCAAAGGATAAAACGGATCCGAGGGATCCTTGAGGATCGAAGATCCACTCCTAGCGCTCAGCGCTCGCTTCGTGTCCTCAAGGACAGCTTCGTCCACGACGGACGAGGAGTTCAACTCCTCCTCGGGTCGTATCATGACCACCTCAGCAAGCTCGCCGGCCTTTAAGGCCTCGTCAAACTCGGCGACGGACATCTCGTCCAGCTCTAACAGAGCATCAACCGACGGGAGTCGCTCGAGACTTATGTCTCCGTCGACATCCCCTGTCACTCCATTCACGAGTGTGTACAACTGCTCACTGCAGTCGCGTGGAGCCTCACCGCTCAACACGCTGGACACCTCGTCCGACGTCATAGACGTCACAGACGCTCTGCGTCTCTTCCTCCTCTCCCTCCTCGCCCGAGCACGGCCGGATGAGGGCTGCAGGGCGACATCGCCGTCGCGCTGCCGAGGTGCCAACGCACTATGGCTCCTCGGAGAGGGAACAGTGTCATTCGAGACACTCAGCGGCGGGTCAGCGACCCTACGAGCACCGCTCAACGGAGTACGTGCCGTTACACAATTGTCCTTAGGACACAGCGGCGGGTCAGCGACCCTACGAGCACCGCTCAACGGAGTACGTGCCGTTACACAATTGTCCTTAGGACACAGCGGCGGGTCAGCGACCCCACAAACACCGCTCGGCGGATAACGCGCCACCCCGCGCACGCCCTGTGAGTCACACTCACGGCAAACAGCAACTTCGTTGCTCACTATCTCTGACATACCAATGTCCAGCACCATGACCGATTCGGTCTCGTGCTCGCGCCAATAGCGCTTCTGTCTCCGAGCAGAGGTGGGTTCATGACTCGCCAATACTCCACTAGGAGACGGGCGCGTAGCGCCCAACGTCTTCGACTTCCAGTCGATCCATGGCTCGTGGCTCTCGAGCCACGCCATGCCAAGGATGAGGTCATACCTCTCATCCAGGTCTAAGACCAAGCAGCGTTCCACGCTATCGAAGTCTAAGAACTTCACGTTCAGGTCAATAGAGACCTTCGACACAGTCACTAGTGTCCCCGTCGCAAGACGGACAGAGATCTTATCTCTTCGAGGCTCTTGTAGAGCCTCCACATATGGTTTAAAACCATCGACAGTGGAACGCCGGACATAGTTGCCGGACGCTCCCGAGTCTATCAAGACTCTCCACGGCTTGTCGAAGCCCTTCACGTTCGCTTGAACGACTAACAAGCCGGGCTTGCACTCACTACGTGAGTTAGAGAGCTTAGCTCTCTGCGGGGCTGAGTCCCGTTCTCTCCTGCCTCCCAGAGGCCCAACAGAACTCAGTTCTTCCCCAGTAGGGCGCCCCGCGCCTACTGGGTTCCGTCGTTTCCCCGCGACGACCCTGGTTGAGGGTTCGAAGCGGTGCTTCGGCTCGATGGAGCCTGGGCCTTGTTGCGCAACGGGCAACAAGGCCTCAAGTGGCGGGTGCTCCCGCACGTGTAGCATCGACGGATGCTGAAGCGCTGCTCAGCAGCATAGAGGTCAGCCTCGTCTTCAGCGTGGCTGAGGTCCATCGGTTCAGGACCGCTCGAGGAGCTCGCGCTACCAGCGCTCGAACCGTGTCTCGCAGACTGGAAGTTGTAGTCGGCATTCAATGCCACGTTCACGGCCTCCTCAAATGAGGCAGGGTGAACACGGAAAACTTCCGTTCGGGCAGCGCCCGTGCACAGGCCCTCCATAAACACGGTCACCGTGACCGCCTCGGGGAGAGGGCTCGACGCCATACCGGCGATCAGAGTTCTCAACTCTTGGACATAGTCCAGCAACTCCTTTTTACCCTGGCGGGTAGCAAGGAACTTCGACCGTATACGGTACGCCTGGTTAGGCGGCGCGAACACGCGCACTAGTTGCTGTTTCAGCTGATCCCAGGTCGGGAAAGCAGCGTCCACAGACGTGCCGCACGTTAGTGCCCATTCTTGAGCTCGGCCACCGAGCTTCGAGATCGCCAGCGCTACGCGCTGTTGCTCAGTCTGGAGCAGGGCCGATCCCATGGCCATCTCGACCTGTCGGGTCCAGAGAAGGAGGTTCTCCCCTTCCTTCCCCTCGAAGGTCTTCACGCTCACCATGAGCGGTTTCGGTCTATTAGACCACTCGTGCGTCGACGACGCGGCCGCGGACGAGGCGGCGGACGCCGTTGCGCTCACGCGCTCTTGAACATGCTCTAAGAGCGCCTTCTCGTAGCTTGCAAAAGCCTCCAGTCTGGCGGATACCGCCTCTGGCCCTTGCGAAGCAAGATGAGCAATGCCCTCGGGGCCCAACAGAGACATAAGCTTTTTAAGCGTCTCTTGCTGGCCAGGCGGCAAGCTCGCGAACACAGCGTGTTCCATCCTCTCAGAGGGATCAGTCAAAAGACTCAGTCGCAGGATTGACTACAAGTGCTACCAAGTGCAGCGGGGCTGCCGTAGCTTAGCGTCAGAGGAAGACGGTTAACTCAACGAGTTAAGGATTAACACACACCTTATTAAGGGTTAATAGGCCTTAATATCCGAAGGCACCTACTAACTACGACCTTAATAAAAGGACTTTACTCTTAGTGTTCCAAATCCAAACTGTTTATTTATCTTTTATTGCGGCTAGCCGCCTAGGGGGTAAATGTATGTGTTTAACTATCTAACATAGTAAAACCAAGTAAAATCCTACTTCAAATGCATAACGTGTGGCTCTCAGCCACACACACTCCCTCGAGTGTCCGTACATCAAATATGTACCTTACACAAAGTGTATCCATGTGTGGAACACACCAGGTGTAAACCCGTGTAACCCCGTTACAGTCCAATAGAAAAAAATCACTCCGACAGCCCGCAGCAGATAGGGCGTCGCCTGTTGTGCCTATTGGGTCTATCGGGAGCCTCTGAATCGCAATATTGGCCGAGATACAATTTCGTCCATTTCGTCCAATAGAAAAAAATCACTCCGACAGCCAGCAGCAGATAGGGCGTCGCCTGTTGTGCCTATTGGGTCTATCGGGAGCCTCTGAATCGCAATATTGGCCGAGATACAGGTACGAAGCAATTTCGTCCGTTTCGTCCAATAGAAAAAAATCCGCTCCGACAGCCCGCAGCAGATAGGGCGTCGCCTGTTGTGCCTATTGGGTCTATCGGGAGTCTCTGAATCGCAATATTGGCCGAGATACAGGTACGAAGCAATTTCGTCCATTTCGTCCAATAGAAAAAAATCACTCCGACAGCCCGCAGCAGATAGGGCGTCGCCTGTTGTGCCTATTGGGTCTATCGGGAGCCTCTGAATCGCAATATTGGCCGAGATACAGGTATGAAGCAATTTCGTCCATTTCGTCCAATAGAAAAAAATCACTCCGACAGCCCGCAGCAGATAGGGCGTCGCCTGTTGTGCCTATTGGGTCTATCGGGAGCCTCTGAATCGCAATATTGGCCGAGATACAGGTACGAAGCAATTTCGTCCATTTCGTCCAATAGACAAAAATCACTCCGACAGCCCGCAGCAGATAGGGCGTCGCCTGTTGTGCCTATTGGGTCTATCGGGAGCCTCTGAATCGCAATATTGGCCGAGATACAGGTACGAAGCAATTTCGTCCATTTCGTCCAATAGACAAAAATCACTCCGACAGCCCGCAGCAGATAGGGCGTCGCCTGTTGTGCCTATTGGGTCTATCGGGAGCCTCTGAATCGCAATATTGGCTTAGATACAGGTACGAAGCAATTTCGTCCATTTCGTCCAATAGAAAAAATAGCTCCGACAGCCCGCAGCAGATAGGGCGTCGCCTGTTGTGCATATTGGGTCTATCGGGAGCCTCTGAATCGCAATATTGGCCGAGATACAATTTCGTCCATTTCGTCCAATAGAAAAAAATCACTCCGACAGCCAGCAGCAGATAGGGCGTCGCCTGTTGTGCCTATTGGGTCTATCGGGAGCCTCTGAATCGCAATATTGGCCGAGATACAGGTACGAAGCAATTTCGTCCGTTTCGTCCAATAGAAAAAATCCGCTCCGACAGCCCGCAGCAGATAGGGCGTCGCCTGTTGTGCCTATTGGGTCTATCGGGAGCCTCTGAATCGCAATATTGGCCGAGATACAGGTACGAAGCAATTTCGTCCATTTCGTCCAATAGAAAAAAATCACTCCGACAGCCAGCAGCAGATAGGGCGTCGCCTGTTGTGCCTATTGGGTCTATCGGGAGCCTCTGAATCGCAATATTGGCCGAGATACAGGTACGAAGCAATTTCGTCCGTTTCGTCCAATAGAAAAAATCCGCTCCGACAGCCCGCAGCAGATAGGGCGTCGCCTGTTGTGCCTATTGGGTCTATCGGGAGCCTCTGAATCGCAATATTGGCTTAGATACAGGTACGAAGCAATTTCGTCCATTTCGTCCAATAGAAAAAAATCACTCCGACAGCCCGCAGCAGATAGGGCGTCGCCTGTTGTGCATATTGGGTCTATCGGGAGCCTCTGAATCGCAATATTGGCCGAGATACAGGTACGAAGCAATTTCGTCCGTTTCGTCCAATAGCAAAAATCCGCTCCGACAGCCCGCAGCAGATAGGGCGTCGCCTGTTGTGCCTATTGGGTCTATCGGGAGCCTCTGAATCGCAATATTGGCTTAGATACAGGTACGAAGCAATTTCGTCCATTTCGTCCAATAGAAAAAAATCACTCCGACAGCCCGCAGCAGATAGGGCGTCGCCTGTTGTGCATATTGGGTCTATCGGGAGCCTCTGAATCGCAATATTGGCCGAGATACAGGTACGAAGCAATTTCGTCCGTTTCGTCCAATAGCAAAAATCCGCTCCGACAGCCCGCAGCAGATAGGGCGTCGCCTGTTGTGCCTATTGGGTCTATCGGGAGCCTCTGAATCGCAATATTGGCCGAGATACAGGTATGAAGCAATTTCGTCCATTTCGTCCAATAGCCAAAATCCGCTCCGACAGCCAGCAGCAGATAGGGCGTCGCCTGTTGTGCCTATTGGGTCTATCAGGAGCCTTTGAATTGCAATATTGGCCGAGATACAGGTACGAAGCAATTTCGTCCATTTCGTCCAATAGAAAAAAATCACTCCGACAGCCCGCAGCAGATAGGGCGTCGCCTGTTGTGCCTATTGGGTCTATCGGGAGCCTCTGAATCGCAATATTGGCCGAGATACAGGTACGAAGCAATTTCGTCCATTTCGTCCAATAGAAAAAAATCACTCCGACAGCCCCAGCAGATAGGGCGTCGCCTGTTGTGCCTATTGGGTCTATCGGGAGCCTCTGAATCGCAATATTGGCCGAGATACAGGTACGAAGCAATTTCGTCCATTTCGTCCAATAGAACAAAATCACTCCGACAGCCAGCAGCAGATAGGGCGTCGCCTGTTGTGCCTATTGGGTCTATCGGGAGCCTCTGAATCGCAATATTGGCCGAGATACAATTTCGTCCATTTCGCCCAATAGAAAAAAATCACTCCGACAGCCCGCAGCAGATAGGGCGTCGCCTGTTGTGCCTATTGGGTCTATCGGGAGCCTCTGAATCGCAATATTGGCCGAGATACAGGTACGAAGCAATTTCGTCCATTTCGTCCAATAGAAAAAAATCACTCCGACAGCCCGCAGCAGATAGGGCGTCGCCTGTTGTGCCTATTGGGTCTATCGGGAGCCTCTGAATCGCAATATTGGCCGAGATACAGGTATGAAGCAATTTCGTCCATTTCGTCCAATAGCCAAAATCCGCTCCGACAGCCAGCAGCAGATAGGGCGTCGCCTGTTGTGCCTATTGGGTCTATCAGGAGCCTTTGAATTGCAGTATTGGCCGAGATACAGGTACGAAGCAATTTCGTCCATTTCGTCCAATAGAAAAAAATCACTCCGACAGCCCGCAGCAGATAGGGCGTCGCCTGTTGTGCCTATTGGGTCTATCGGGAGCCTCTGAATCGCAATATTGGCCGAGATACAGGTACGAAGCAATTTCGTCCATTTCGTCCAATAGAAAAAAATCACTCCGACAGCCCGCAGCAGATAGGGCGTCGCCTGTTGTGCCTATTGGGTCTATCGGGAGCCTCTGAATCGCAATATTGGCCGAGATACAGGTACGAAGCAATTTCGTCCATTTCGTCCAATAGAAAAATCACTCCGACAGCCCGCAGCAGATAGGGCGTCGCCTGTTGTGCCTATTGGGTCTATCGGGAGCCTCTGAATCGCAATATTGGCCGAGATACAGGTATGAAGCAATTTCGTCCATTTCGTCCAATAGAAAAAAATCACTCCGACAGCCCGCAGCAGATAGGGCGTCGCCTGTTGTGCCTATTGGGTCTATCGGGAGCCTCTGAATCGCAATATTGGCCGAGATACAGGTACGAAGCAATTTCGTCCATTTCGTCCAATAGAAAAAAATCACTCCGACAGCCCGCAGCAGATAGGGCGTCGCCTGTTGTGCCTATTGGGTCTATCGGGAGCCTCTGAATCGCAATATTGGCCGAGATACAGGTACGAAGCAATTTCGTCCATTTCGTCCAATAGAAAAATCACTCCGACAGCCCGCAGCAGATAGGGCGTCGCCTGTTGTGCCTATTGGGTCTATCGGGAGCCTCTGAA
This sequence comes from Phytophthora capsici, assembly GCA_030324255.1. NCBI lineage: Eukaryota > Oomycota > Peronosporomycetes > Peronosporales > Peronosporaceae > Phytophthora > Phytophthora capsici. The sequence goes on along the minus strand of JAFEIO010000023.1, from coordinate 30,527 downwards.
TCGCAATATTGGCCGAGATACAGGTATGAAGCAATTTCGTCCATTTCGTCCAATAGAAAAATCACTCCGACAGCCCGCAGCAGATAGGGCGTCGCCTGTTGTGCCTATTGGGTCTATCGGGAGCCTGTGAATCGCAATATTGGCCGAGATACAGGTACGAAGCAATTTCGTCCATTTCGTCCAATAGAAAAAAATCACTCCGACAGCCCGCAGCAGATAGGGCGTCGCCTGTTGTGCCTATTGGGTCTATCGGGAGCCTCTGAATCGCAATATTGGCCGAGATACAGGTATGAAGCAATTTCGTCCATTTCGTCCAATAGCCAAAATCCGCTCCGACAGCCAGCAGCAGATAGGGCGTCGCCTGTTGTGCCTATTGGGTCTATCGGGAGCCTCTGAATCGCAATATTGGCCGAGATACAGGTACGAAGCAATTTCGTCCATTTCGTCCAATAGAAAAAATCACTCCGACAGCCCGCAGCAGATAGGGCGTCGCCTGTTGTGCCTATTGGGTCTATCGGGAGCCTCTGAATCGCAATATTGGCCGAGATACAGGTATGAAGCAATTTCGTCCATTTCGTCCAATAGAAAAAAATCACTCCGACAGCCCGCAGCAGATAGGGCGTCGCCTGTTGTGCCTATTGGGTCTATCGGGAGCCTCTGAATCGCAATATTGGCCGAGATACAGGTACGAAGCAATTTCGTCCATTTCGTCCAATAGAAAAAAATCACTCCGACAGCCCGCAGCAGATAGGGCGTCGCCTGTTGTGCCTATTGGGTCTATCGGGAGCCTCTGAATCGCAATATTGGCCGAGATACAGGTACGAAGCAATTTCGTCCATTTCGTCCAATAGAAAAAATCACTCCGACAGCCCGCAGCAGATAGGGCGTCGCCTGTTGTGCCTATTGGGTCTATCGGGAGCCTCTGAATCGCAATATTGGCCGAGATACAGGTATGAAGCAATTTCGTCCATTTCGTCCAATAGAAAAAAATCACTCCGACAGCCCGCAGCAGATAGGGCGTCGCCTGTTGTGCCTATTGGGTCTATCGGGAGCCTCTGAATCGCAATATTGGCCGAGATACAGGTACGAAGCAATTTCGTCCATTTCGTCCAATAGAAAAAAATCACTCCGACAGCCCGCAGCAGATAGGGCGTCGCCTGTTGTGCCTATTGGGTCTATCGGGAGCCTCTGAATCGCAATATTGGCCGAGATACAGGTATGAAGCAATTTCGTCCATTTCGTCCAATAGCCAAAATCCGCTCCGACAGCCAGCAGCAGATAGGGCGTCGCCTGTTGTGCCTATTGGGTCTATCAGGAGCCTTTGAATTGCAATATTGGCCGAGATACAGGTACGAAGCAATTTCGTCCATTTCGTCCAATAGAAAAAAATCACTCCGACAGCCCGCAGCAGATAGGGCGTCGCCTGTTGTGCCTATTGGGTCTATCGGGAGCCTCTGAATCGCAATATTGGCCGAGATACAGGTACGAAGCAATTTCGTCCATTTCGTCCAATAGAAAAAAATCACTCCGACAGCCCGCAGCAGATAGGGCGTCGCCTGTTGTGCCTATTGGGTCTATCGGGAGCCTCTGAATCGCAATATTGGCCGAGATACAGGTATGAAGCAATTTCGTCCATTTCGTCCAATAGAAAAATCACTCCGACAGCCCGCAGCAGATAGGGCGTCGCCTGTTGTGCCTATTGGGTCTATCGGGAGCCTCTGAATCGCAATATTGGCCGAGATACAGGTACGAAGCAATTTCGTCCATTTCGTCCAATAGAAAAATCACTCCGACAGCCCGCAGCAGATAGGGCGTCGCCTGTTGTGCCTATTGGGTCTATCGGGAGCCTCTGAATCGCAATATTGGCCGAGATACAGGTACGAAGCAATTTCGTCCATTTCGTCCAATAGAAAAAACCACTCCGACAGCCCGCAGCAGATAGGGCGTCGCCTGTTGTGCCTATTGGGTCTATCGGGAGCCTTTGAATCGCAATATTGGCCGAGATACAATTTCGTCCATTTCGTCCAATAGAAAAAAATCACTCCGACAGCCCGCAGCAGATAGGGCGTCGCCTGTTGTGCCTATTGGGTCTATCGGGAGCCTCTGAATCGCAATATTGGCCGAGATACAGGTACGAAGCAATTTCGTCCATTTCGTCCAATAGAAAAAAATCACTCCGACAGCCCGCAGCAGATAGGGCGTCGCCTGTTGTGCCTATTGGGTCTATCGGGAGCCTCTGAATCGCAATATTGGCCGAGATACAGGTACGAAGCAATTTCGTCCATTTCGTCCAATAGAAAAATCACTCCGACAGCCCGCAGCAGATAGGGCGTCGCCTGTTGTGCCTATTGGGTCTATCGGGAGCCTCTGAATCGCAATATTGGCCGAGATACAGGTATGAAGCAATTTCGTCCATTTCGTCCAATAGAAAAAATCACTCCGACAGCCCGCAGCAGATAGGGCGTCGCCTGTTGTGCCTATTGGGTCTATCGGGAGCCTCTGAATCGCAATATTGGCCGAGATACAGGTACGAAGCAATTTCGTCCATTTCGTCCAATAGAAAAAAATCACTCCGACAGCCCGCAGCAGATAGGGCGTCGCCTGTTGTGCCTATTGGGTCTATCGGGAGCCTCTGAATCGCAATATTGGCCGAGATACAGGTACGAAGCAATTTCGTCCATTTCGTCCAATAGAAAAAATCACTCCGACAGCCCGCAGCAGATAGGGCGTCGCCTGTTGTGCCTATTGGGTCTATCGGGAGCCTCTGAATCGCAATATTGGCCGAGATACAGGTATGAAGCAATTTCGTCCATTTCGTCCAATAGAAAAAAATCACTCCGACAGCCCGCAGCAGATAGGGCGTCGCCTGTTGTGCCTATTGGGTCTATCGGGAGCCTCTGAATCGCAATATTGGCCGAGATACAGGTACGAAGCAATTTCGTCCATTTCGTCCAATAGAAAAAATCACTCCGACAGCCCGCAGCAGATAGGGCGTCGCCTGTTGTGCCTATTGGGTCTATCGGGAGCCTCTGAATCGCAATATTGGCCGAGATACAGGTATGAAGCAATTTCGTCCATTTCGTCCAATAGCCAAAATCCGCTCCGACAGCCAGCAGCAGATAGGGCGTCGCCTGTTGTGCCTATTGGGTCTATCAGGAGCCTTTGAATTGCAATATTGGCCGAGATACAGGTACGAAGCAATTTCGTCCATTTCGTCCAATAGAAAAAATTCACTCCGACAGCCCGCAGCAGATAGGGCGTCGCCTGTTGTGCCTATTGGGTCTATCGGGAGCCTCTGAATCGCAATATTGGCCGAGATACAGGTACGAAGCAATTTCGTCCATTTCGTCCAATAGGAAAAATCACTCCGACAGCCCGCAGCAGATAGGGCGTCGCCTGTTGTGCCTATTGGGTCTATCGGGAGCCTCTGAATCGCAATATTGGCCGAGATACAGGTACGAAGCAATTTCGTCCATTTCGTCCAATAGAAAAATCACTCCGACAGCCCGCAGCAGATAGGGCGTCGCCTGTTGTGCCTATTGGGTCTATCGGGAGCCTCTGAATCGCAATATTGGCCGAGATACAGGTATGAAGCAATTTCGTCCATTTCGTCCAATAGAAAAAAATCACTCCGACAGCCCGCAGCAGATAGGGCGTCGCCTGTTGTGCCTATTGGGTCTATCGGGAGCCTCTGAATCGCAATATTGGCCGAGATACAGGTACGAAGCAATTTCGTCCATTTCGTCCAATAGAAAAAACCACTCCGACAGCCCGCAGCAGATAGGGCGTCGCCTGTTGTGCCTATTGGGTCTATCGGGAGCCTTTGAATCGCAATATTGGCCGAGATACAATTTCGTCCATTTCGTCCAATAGAAAAAAATCACTCCGACAGCCCGCAGCAGATAGGGCGTCGCCTGTTGTGCCTATTGGGTCTATCGGGAGCCTCTGAATCGCAATATTGGCCGAGATACAGGTACGAAGCAATTTCGTCCATTTCGTCCAATAGAAAAAATCACTCCGACAGCCCGCAGCAGATAGGGCGTCGCCTGTTGTGCCTATTGGGTCTATCGGGAGCCTCTGAATCGCAATATTGGCCGAGATACAGGTACGAAGCAATTTCGTCCATTTCGTCCAATAGAAAAAATCACTCCGACAGCCCGCAGCAGATAGGGCGTCGCCTGTTGTGCCTATTGGGTCTATCGGGAGCCTCTGAATCGCAATATTGGCCGAGATACAGGTACGAAGCAATTTCGTCCATTTCGTCCAATAGCAAAAATCACTCCGACAGCCAGCAGCAGATAGGGCGTCGCCTGTTGTGCCTATTGGGTCTATCGGGAGCCTCTGAATCGCAATATTGGCCGAGATACAGGTACGAAGCAATTTCGTCCATTTCGTCCAATAGCAAAAATCCGCTCCGACAGCCAGCAGCAGATAGGGCGTCGCCTGTTGTGCCTATTGGGTCTATCGGGAGCCTCTGAATCGCAATATTGGCCGAGATACAGGTACGAAGCAATTTCGTCCATTTCGCCCAATAGAAAAAATTCACTCCGACAGCCCGCAGCAGATAGGGCGTCGCCTGTTGTGCCTATTGGGTCTATCGGGAGCCTCTGAATCGCAATATTGGCCGAGATACAGGTACGAAGCAATTTCGTCCATTTCGTCCAATAGAAAAAAATCATTCCGACAGCCCGCAGCAGATAGGGCGTCGCCTGTTGTGCCTATTGGGTCTATCGGGAGCCTCTGAATCGCAATATTGGCCGAGATACAATTTCGTCCATTTCGTCCAATAGAAAAAAATCACTCCGACAGCCCGCAGCAGATAGGGCGTCGCCTGTTGTGCCTATTGGGTCTATCGGGAGCCTCTGAATCGTAATATTGGCCGAGATACAATTTCGTCCATTTCGTCCAATAGAAAAAAATCACTCCGACAGCCCGCAGCAGATAGGGCGTCGCCTGTTGTGCCTATTGGGTCTATCGGGAGCCTCTGAATCGCAATATTGGCCGAGATACAGGTACGAAGCAATTTCGTCCATTTCGTCCAATAGAAAAAACCACTCCGACAGCCCGCAGCAGATAGGGCGTCGCCTGTTGTGCCTATTGGGTCTATCGGGAGCCTCTGAATCGCAATATTGGCTTAGATACAGGTACGAAGCAATTTCGTCCATTTCGTCCAATAGAAAAAAATCACTCCGACAGCCAGCAGCAGATAGGGCGTCGCCTGTTGTGCCTATTGGGTCTACCTGGAGCCTCTGAATCGCAATATTGGCTTAGATACAGGTACGAAGCAATTTCGTCCATTTCGCCCAATAGAAAAAAATCACTCCGACAGCCAGCAGCAGATAGGGCGTCGCCTGTTGTGCCTATTGGGTCTATCGGGAGCCTGTGAATCGCAATATTGGCTTAGATACAGGTACGAAGCAATTTCGTCCATTTCGTCCAATAGAAAAAATTCACTCCGACAGCCCGCAGCAGATAGGGCGTCGCCTGTTGTGCCTATTGGGTCTATCGGGAGCCTGTGAATCGCAATATTGGCTTAGATACAGGTACGAAGCAATTTCGTCCATTTCGTCCAATAGAAAAAATCACTCCGACAGCCAGCAGCAGATAGGGCGTCGCCTGTTGTGCCTATTGGGCCTACCTGGAGCCTCTGAATCGCAATATTGGCTTAGATACAGGTACGAAGCAATTTCGTCCATTTCGCCCAATAGAAAAAAATCACTCCGACAGCCAGCAGCAGATAGGGCGTCGCCTGTTGTGCCTATTGGGTCTATCGGGAGCCTGTGAATCGCAATATTGGCTTAGATACAGGTACGAAGCAATTTCGTCCATTTCGTCCAATAGAAAAAAACACTCCGACAGCCCGCAGCAGATAGGGCGTCGCCTGTTGTGCCTATTGGGTCTATCGGGAGCCTTTGAATTGCAATATTGGCCGAGATACAGGTACGAAGCAATTTCGTCCATTTCGTCCAATAGAAAAAAACACTCCGACAGCCCGCAGCAGATAGGGCGTCGCCTGTTGTGCCTATTGGGTCTATCGGGAGCCTCTGAATCGCAATATTGGCCGAGATACAGGTACGAAGCAATTTCGTCCATTTCGTCCAATAGAAAAAAATCACTCCGACAGCCAGCAGCAGATAGGGCGTCGCCTGTTGTGCCTATTGGGTCTATCGGGAGCCTCTGAATCGCAATATTGGCCGAGATACAGGTACGAAGCAATTTCGTCCATTTCGTCCAATAGAAAAAATCACTCCGACAGCCCGCAGCAGATAGGGCGTCGCCTGTTGTGCCTATTGGGTCTATCGGGAGCCTCTGAATCGCAATATTGGCCGAGATACAGGTACGAAGCAATTTCGTCCATTTCGTCCAATAGAAAAAATCCGCTCCGACAGCCAGCAGCAGATAGGGCGTCGCCTGTTGTGCCTATTGGGTCTATCGGGAGCCTCTGAATCGCAATATTGGCCGAGATACAGGTACGAAGCAATTTCGTCCATTTCGTCCAATAGCAAAAATCACTCCGACAGCCCGCAGCAGATAGGGCGTCGCCTGTTGTGCCTATTGGGTCTATCGGGAGCCTCTGAATCGCAATATTGGCCGAGATACAGGTACGAAGCAATTTCGTCCATTTCGTCCAATAGAAAAAAATCACTCCGACAGCCCGCAGCAGATAGGGCGTCGCCTGTTGTGCCTATTGGGTCTATCGGGAGCCTCTGAATCGCAATATTGGCCGAGATACAGGTACGAAGCAATTTCGTCCATTTCGTCCAATAGAAAAAATCCGCTCCGACAGCCAGCAGCAGATAGGGCGTCGCCTGTTGTGCCTATTGGGTCTATCGGGAGCCTCTGAATCGCAATATTGGCCGAGATACAGGTACGAAGCAATTTCGTCCATTTCGTCCAATAGAAAAATCACTCCGACAGCCCGCAGCAGATAGGGCGTCGCCTGTTGTGCCTATTGGGTCTATCGGGAGCCTCTGAATCGCAATATTGGCCGAGATACAGGTACGAAGCAATTTCGTCCATTTCGTCCAATAGAAAAAATCACTCCGACAGCCCGCAGCAGATAGGGCGTCGCCTGTTGTGCCTATTGGGTCTATCGGGAGCCTCTGAATCGCAATATTGGCCGAGATACAGGTACGAAGCAATTTCGTCCATTTCGTCCAATAGAAAAAATCACTCCGACAGCCCGCAGCAGATAGGGCGTCGCCTGTTGTGCCTATTGGGTCTATCGGGAGCCTCTGAATCGCAATATTGGCCGAGATACAGGTACGAAGCAATTTCGTCCATTTCGTCCAATAGAAAAAATCACTCCGACAGCCCGCAGCAGATAGGGCGTCGCCTGTTGTGCCTATTGGGTCTATCGGGAGCCTCTGAATCGCAATATTGGCCGAGATACAGGTACGAAGCAATTTCGTCCATTTCGTCCAATAGAAAAATCACTCCGACAGCCCGCAGCAGATAGGGCGTCGCCTGTTGTGCCTATTGGGTCTATCGGGAGCCTCTGAATCGCAATATTGGCCGAGATACAGGTACGAAGCAATTTCGTCCATTTCGTCCAATAGAAAAAATCACTCCGACAGCCCGCAGCAGATAGGGCGTCGCCTGTTGTGCCTATTGGGTCTATCGGGAGCCTCTGAATCGCAATATTGGCCGAGATACAGGTACGAAGCAATTTCGTCCATTTCGTCCAATAGAAAAAATCACTCCGACAGCCCGCAGCAGATAGGGCGTCGCCTGTTGTGCCTATTGGGTCTATCGGGAGCCTCTGAATCGCAATATTGGCCGAGATACAGGTACGAAGCAATTTCGTCCATTTCGTCCAATAGAAAAAAATCACTCCGACAGCCCGCAGCAGATAGGGCGTCGCCTGTTGTGCCTATTGGGTCTATCGGGAGCCTCTGAATCGCAATATTGGCCGAGATACAGGTACGAAGCAATTTCGTCCATTTCGTCCAATAGAAAAAAATCACTCCGACAGCCCGCAGCAGATAGGGCGTCGCCTGTTGTGCCTATTGGGTCTATCGGGAGCCTCTGAATCGCAATATTGGCCGAGATACAGGTACGAAGCAATTTCGTCCATTTCGTCCAATAGAAAAAATCCGCTCCGACAGCCCGCAGCAGATAGGGCGTCGCCTGTTGTGCCTATTGGGTCTATCGGGAGCCTCTGAATCGCAATATTGGCCGAGATACAGGTACGAAGCAATTTCGTCCATTTCGTCCAATAGAAAAATCACTCCGACAGCCCGCAGCAGATAGGGCGTCGCCTGTTGTGCCTATTGGGTCTATCGGGAGCCTCTGAATCGCAATATTGGCCGAGATACAGGTACGAAGCAATTTCGTCCATTTCGTCCAATAGAAAAAATCACTCCGACAGCCCGCAGCAGATAGGGCGTCGCCTGTTGTGCCTATTGGGTCTATCGGGAGCCTCTGAATCGCAATATTGGCCGAGATACAGGTACGAAGCAATTTCGTCCATTTCGTCCAATAGCAAAAATCCGCTCCGACAGCCCGCAGCAGATAGGGCGTCGCCTGTTGTGCCTATTGGGTCTATCGGGAGCCTCTGAATCGCAATATTGGCCGAGATACAGGTACGAAGCAATTTCGTCCATTTCGTCCAATAGAAAAAAATCACTCCGACAGCCCGCAGCAGATAGGGCGTCGCCTGTTGTGCCTATTGGGTCTATCGGGAGCCTCTGAATCGCAATATTGGCCGAGATACAGGTACGAAGCAATTTCGTCCATTTCGTCCAATAGCAAAAATCCGCTCCGACAGCCCGCAGCAGATAGGGCGTCGCCTGTTGTGCCTATTGGGTCTATCGGGAGCCTCTGAATCGCAATATTGGCCGAGATACAGGTACGAAGCAATTTCGTCCATTTCGTCCAATAGAAAAAATCACTCCGACAGCCCGCAGCAGATAGGGCGTCGCCTGTTGTGCCTATTGGGTCTATCGGGAGCCTCTGAATCGCAATATTGGCCGAGATACAGGTACGAAGCAATTTCGTCCATTTCGTCCAATAGAAAAAAATCACTCCGACAGCCCGCAGCAGATAGGGCGTCGCCTGTTGTGCCTATTGGGTCTATCGGGAGCCTCTGAATCGCAATATTGGCCGAGATACAGGTACGAAGCAATTTCGTCCATTTCGTCCAATAGCAAAAATCCGCTCCGACAGCCAGCAGCAGATAGGGCGTCGCCTGTTGTGCCTATTGGGTCTATCGGGAGCCTCTGAATCGCAATATTGGCCGAGATACAGGTACGAAGCAATTTCGTCCATTTCGTCCAATAGAAAAATCACTCCGACAGCCCGCAGCAGATAGGGCGTCGCCTGTTGTGCCTATTGGGTCTATCGGGAGCCTTTGAATCGCAATATTGGCCGAGATACAGGTACGAAGCAATTTCGTCCATTTCGTCCAATAGAAAAAATCACTCCGACAGCCCGCAGCAGATAGGGCGTCGCCTGTTGTGCCTATTGGGTCTATCGGGAGCCTCTGAATCGCAATATTGGCCGAGATACAGGTACGAAGCAATTTCGTCCATTTCGTCCAATAGCAAAAATCCGCTCCGACAGCCAGCAGCAGATAGGGCGTCGCCTGTTGTGCCTATTGGGTCTATCGGGAGCCTCTGAATCGCAATATTGGCCGAGATACAGGTACGAAGCAATTTCGTCCATTTCGTCCAATAGAAAAAAATCACTCCGACAGCCCGCAGCAGATAGGGCGTCGCTTGTTGTGCCTATTGGGTCTATCGGGAGCCTTTGAATCGCAATATTGGCCGAGATACAGGTACGAAGCAATTTCGTCCATTTCGTCCAATAGAAAAAAATCACTCCGACAGCCCGCAGCAGATAGGGCGTCGCCTGTTGTGCCTATTGGGTCTATCGGGAGCCTCTGAATCGCAATATTGGCCGAGATACAGGTACGAAGCAATTTCGTCCATTTCGTCCAATAGAAAAAATTCACTCCGACAGCCCGCAGCAGATAGGGCGTCGCCTGTTGTGCCTATTGGGTCTATCGGGAGCCTCTGAATCGCAATATTGGCCGAGATACAGGTACGAAGCAATTTCGTCCATTTCGTCCAATAGAAAAAAATCACTCCGACAGCCCGCAGCAGATAGGGCGTCGCCTGTTGTGCCTATTGGGTCTATCGGGAGCCTTTGAATTGCAATATTGGCTTAGATACAGGTACGAAGCAATTTCGTCCATTTCGTCCAATAGAAAAAAATCACTCCGACAGCCCGCAGCAGATAGGGCGTCGCCTGTTGTGCCTATTGGGTCTATCGGGAGCCTCTGAATCGCAATATTGGCCGAGATACAGGTACGAAGCAATTTCGTCCATTTCGTCCAATAGACAAAAATCACTCCGACAGCCCGCAGCAGATAGGGCGTCGCCTGTTGTGCCTATTGGGTCTATCGGGAGCCTTTGAATCGCAATATTGGCCGAGATACAGGTACGAAGCAATTTCGTCCATTTCGTCCAATAGAAAAAATCACTCCGACAGCCCGCAGCAGATAGGGCGTCGCCTGTTGTGCCTATTGGGTCTATCGGGAGCCTCTGAATCGCAATATTGGCCGAGATACAGGTACGAAGCAATTTCGTCCATTTCGTCCAATAGAAAAAAATCACTCCGACAGCCCGCAGCAGATAGGGCGTCGCTTGTTGTGCCTATTGGGTCTATCGGGAGCCTCTGAATCGCAATATTGGCCGAGATATAGGTACGAAGCAATTTCGTCCATTTCGTCCAATAGAAAAAAATCACTCCGACAGCCCGCAGCAGATAGGGCGTCGCCTGTTGTGCCTATTGGGTCTATCGGGAGCCTCTGAATCGCAATATTGGCCGAGATACAGGTACGAAGCAATTTCGTCCATTTCGTCCAATAGAAAAAATCACTCCGACAGCCCGCAGCAGATAGGGCGTCGCCTGTTGTGCCTATTGGGTCTATCGGGAGCCTCTGAATCGCAATATTGGCCGAGATACAGGTACGAAGCAATTTCGTCCATTTCGTCCAATAGAAAAAATCACTCCGACAGCCCGCAGCAGATAGGGCGTCGCCTGTTGTGCCTATTGGGTCTATCGGGAGCCTCTGAATCGCAATATTGGCCGAGATACAGGTACGAAGCAATTTCGTCCATTTCGTCCAATAGAAAAAATCACTCCGACAGCCCGCAGCAGATAGGGCGTCGCCTGTTGTGCCTATTGGGTCTATCGGGAGCCTCTGAATCGCAATATTGGCCGAGATACAGGTACGAAGCAATTTCGTCCATTTCGTCCAATAGAAAAAAATCACTCCGACAGCCCGCAGCAGATAGGGCGTCGCCTGTTGTGCCTATTGGGTCTATCGGGAGCCTCTGAATCGCAATATTGGCCGAGATACAGGTACGAAGCAATTTCGTCCATTTCGTCCAATAGAAAAAAATCACTCCGACAGCCCGCAGCAGATAGGGCGTCGCCTGTTGTGCCTATTGGGTCTACCTGGAGCCTCTGAATCGCAATATTGGCTTAGATACAGGTACGAAGCAATTTCGTCCATTTCGTCCAATAGGAAAAATCACTCCGACAGCCCGCAGCAGATAGGGCGTCGCCTGTTGTGCCTATTGGGTCTATCGGGAGCCTCTGAATCGCAATATTGGCCGAGATACAGGTACGAAGCAATTTCGTCCATTTCGTCCAATAGAAAAAATTCACTCCGACAGCCCGCAGCAGATAGGGCGTCGCCTGTTGTGCCTATTGGGTCTATCGGGAGCCTCTGAATCGCAATATTGGCCGAGATACAGGTACGAAGCAATTTCGTCCATTTCGTCCAATAGCAAAAATCCGCTCCGACAGCCAGCAGCAGATAGGGCGTCGCCTGTTGTACCTATTGGGTCTATCGGGAGCCTCTGAATCGCAATATTGGCTTAGATACAGGTACGAAGCAATTTCGTCCATTTCGTCCAATAGCAAAAATCACTCCGACAGCCCGCAGCAGATAGGGCGTCGCCTGTTGTGCCTATTGGGTCTATCGGGAGCCTCTGAATCGCAATATTGGCCGAGATACAGGTACGAAGCAATTTCGTCCATTTCGTCCAATAGAAAAAAATCACTCCGACAGCCCGCAGCAGATAGGGCGTCGCCTGTTGTGCCTATTGGGTCTATCGGGAACCTCTGAATCGCAATATTGGCCGAGATACAGGTACGAAGCAATTTCGTCCATTTCGTCCAATAGAAAAATCACTCCGACAGCCCGCAGCAGATAGGGCGTCGCCTGTTGTGCCTATTGGGTCTATCGGGAGCCTGTGAATCGCAATATTGGCCGAGATACAGGTACGAAGCAATTTCGTCCATTTCGTCCAATAGAAAAAAATCACTCCGACAGCCCGCAGCAGATAGGGCGTCGCCTGTTGTGCCTATTGGGTCTATCGGGAGCCTCTGAATCGCAATATTGGCCGAGATACAGGTACGAAGCAATTTCGTCCATTTCGTCCAATAGAAAAAATCACTCCGACAGCCCGCAGCAGATAGGGCGTCGCCTGTTGTGCCTATTGGGTCTATCGGGAGCCTCTGAATCGCAATATTGGCCGAGATACAGGTACGAAGCAATTTCGTCCATTTCGTCCAATAGACAAAAATCACTCCGACAGCCCGCAGCAGATAGGGCGTCGCCTGTTGTGCCTATTGGGTCTATCGGGAGCCTCTGAATCGCAATATTGGCCGAGATACAGGTACGAAGCAATTTCGTCCATTTCGTCCAATAGCAAAAATCCGCTCCGACAGCCAGCAGCAGATAGGGCGTCGCCTGTTGTACCTATTGGGTCTATCGGGAGCCTCTGAATCGCAATATTGGCTTAGATACAGGTACGAAGCAATTTCGTCCATTTCGTCCAATAGCAAAAATCACTCCGACAGCCCGCAGCAGATAGGGCGTCGCCTGTTGTGCCTATTGGGTCTATCGGGAGCCTCTGAATCGCAATATTGGCCGAGATACAGGTACGAAGCAATTTCGTCCATTTCGTCCAATAGAAAAAAATCACTCCGACAGCCCGCAGCAGATAGGGCGTCGCCTGTTGTGCCTATTGGGTCTATCGGGAGCCTCTGAATCGCAATATTGGCCGAGATACAGGTACGAAGCAATTTCGTCCATTTCGTCCAATAGAAAAAATTCACTCCGACAGCCCGCAGCAGATAGGGCGTCGCCGGTTGTGCCTATTGGGTCTATCGGGAGCCTGTGAATCGCAATATTGGCCGAGATACAGGTACGAAGCAATTTCGTCCATTTCGTCCAATAGAAAAAAATCACTCCGACAGCCCGCAGCAGATAGGGCGTCGCCTGTTGTGCCTATTGGGTCTATCGGGAGCCTCTGAATCGCAATATTGGCCGAGATACAGGTACGAAGCAATTTCGTCCATTTCGTCCAATAGAAAAATCACTCCGACAGCCCGCAGCAGATAGGGCGTCGCCTGTTGTGCCTATTGGGTCTATCGGGAGCCTCTGAATCGCAATATTGGCCGAGATACAGGTACGAAGCAATTTCGTCCATTTCGTCCAATAGAAAAAATTCACTCCGACAGCCCGCAGCAGATAGGGCGTCGCCTGTTGTGCCTATTGGGTCTATCGGGAGCCTGTGAATCGCAATATTGGCCGAGATACAGGTACGAAGCAATTTCGTCCATTTCGTCCAATAGAAAAAAATCACTCCGACAGCCCGCAGCAGATAGGGCGTCGCCTGTTGTGCCTATTGGGTCTATCGGGAGCCTCTGAATCGCAATATTGGCCGAGATACAGGTACGAAGCAATTTCGTCCATTTCGTCCAATAGAAAAAAATCACTCCGACAGCCCGCAGCAGATAGGGCGTCGCCTGTTGTGCCTATTGGGTCTATCGGGAGCCTGTGAATCGCAATATTGGCTTAGATACAGGTACGAAGCAATTTCGTCCATTTCGTCCAATAGAAAAAAATCACTCCGACAGCCCGCAGCAGATAGGGCGTCGCCTGTTGTGCCTATTGGGTCTATCGGGAGCCTCTGAATCGCAATATTGGCCGAGATACAGGTACGAAGCAATTTCGTCCATTTCGTCCAATAGAAAAATCACTCCGACAGCCCGCAGCAGATAGGGCGTCGCCTGTTGTGCCTATTGGGTCTATCGGGAGCCTCTGAATCGCAATATTGGCCGAGATACAGGTACGAAGCAATTTCGTCCATTTCGTCCAATAGCAAAAATCCGCTCCGACAGCCCGCAGCAGATAGGGCGTCGCCTGTTGTGCCTATTGGGTCTATCGGGAGCCTCTGAATCGCAATATTGGCCGAGATACAGGTACGAAGCAATTTCGTCCATTTCGTCCAATAGCAAAAATCCGCTCCGACAGCCCGCAGCAGATAGGGCGTCGCCTGTTGTGCCTATTGGGTCTATCGGGAGCCTCTGAATCGCAATATTGGCCGAGATACAGGTACGAAGCAATTTCGTCCATTTCGTCCAATAGAAAAAAATCACTCCGACAGCCCGCAGCAGATAGGGCGTCGCCTGTTGTGCCTATTGGGTCTATCGGGAGCCTGTGAATCGCAATATTGGCTTAGATACAGGTACGAAGCAATTTCGTCCATTTCGTCCAATAGAAAAAATCACTCCGACAGCCCGCAGCAGATAGGGCGTCGCCTGTTGTGCCTATTGGGTCTATCGGGAGCCTCTGAATCGCAATATTGGCCGAGATACAGGTACGAAGCAATTTCGTCCATTTCGTCCAATAGAAAAAAATCACTCCGACAGCCCGCAGCAGATAGGGCGTCGCCTGTTGTGCCTATTGGGTCTATCGGGAGCCTCTGAATCGCAATATTGGCCGAGATACAGGTACGAAGCAATTTCGTCCATTTCGTCCAATAGCAAAAATCCGCTCCGACAGCCAGCAGCAGATAGGGCGTCGCCTGTTGTGCCTATTGGGTCTATCGGGAGCCTTTGAATTGCAATATTGGCCGAGATACAGGTACGAAGCAATTTCGTCCATTTCGTCCAATAGAAAAAAATCACTCCGACAGCCCGCAGCAGATAGGGCGTCGCCTGTTGTGCCTATTGGGTCTATCGGGAGCCTCTGAATCGCAATATTGGCCGAGATACAGGTACGAAGCAATTTCGTCCATTTCGTCCAATAGAAAAATCACTCCGACAGCCCGCAGCAGATAGGGCGTCGCCTGTTGTGCCTATTGGGTCTATCGGGAGCCTCTGAATCGCAATATTGGCCGAGATACAGGTACGAAGCAATTTCGTCCATTTCGTCCAATAGCAAAAATCCGCTCCGACAGCCCGCAGCAGATAGGGCGTCGCCTGTTGTGCCTATTGGGTCTATCGGGAGCCTCTGAATCGCAATATTGGCCGAGATACAGGTACGAAGCAATTTCGTCCATTTCGTCCAATAGAAAAATCACTCCGACAGCCCGCAGCAGATAGGGCGTCGCCTGTTGTGCCTATTGGGTCTATCGGGAGCCTGTGAATCGCAATATTGGCTTAGATACAGGTACGAAGCAATTTCGTCCATTTCGTCCAATAGAAAAAAATCACTCCGACAGCCCGCAGCAGATAGGGCGTCGCCTGTTGTGCCTATTGGGTCTATCGGGAGCCTCTGAATCGCAATATTGGCCGAGATACAGGTACGAAGCAATTTCGTCCATTTCGTCCAATAGAAAAATCACTCCGACAGCCCGCAGCAGATAGGGCGTCGCCTGTTGTGCCTATTGGGTCTATCGGGAGCCTCTGAATCGCAATATTGGCCGAGATACAGGTACGAAGCAATTTCGTCCATTTCGTCCAATAGCAAAAATCCGCTCCGACAGCCAGCAGCAGATAGGGCGTCGCCTGTTGTGCCTATTGGGTCTATCGGGAGCCTTTGAATTGCAATATTGGCCGAGATACAGGTACGAAGCAATTTCGTCCATTTCGTCCAATAGAAAAAAATCACTCCGACAGCCCGCAGCAGATAGGGCGTCGCCTGTTGTGCCTATTGGGTCTATCGGGAGCCTCTGAATCGCAATATTGGCCGAGATACAGGTACGAAGCAATTTCGTCCATTTCGTCCAATAGAAAAAAATCACTCCGACAGCCCGCAGCAGATAGGGCGTCGCCTGTTGTGCCTATTGGGTCTATCGGGAGCCTCTGAATCGCAATATTGGCCGAGATACAGGTACGAAGCAATTTCGTCCATTTCGTCCAATAGAAAAAATCACTCCGACAGCCCGCAGCAGATAGGGCGTCGCCTGTTGTGCCTATTGGGTCTATCGGGAGCCTCTGAATCGCAATATTGGCCGAGATACAGGTACGAAGCAATTTCGTCCATTTCGTCCAATAGCAAAAATCCGCTCCGACAGCCCGCAGCAGATAGGGCGTCGCCTGTTGTGCCTATTGGGTCTACCTGGAGCCTCTGAATCGCAATATTGGCTTAGATACAGGTACGAAGCAATTTCGTCCATTTCGTCCAATAGAAAAAAATCACTCCGACAGCCCGCAGCAGATAGGGCGTCGCCTGTTGTGCCTATTGGGTCTATCGGGAGCCTCTGAATCGCAATATTGGCCGAGATACAGGTACGAAGCAATTTCGTCCATTTCGTCCAATAGAAAAAAATCACTCCGACAGCCCGCAGCAGATAGGGCGTCGCCTGTTGTGCCTATTGGGTCTATCGGGAGCCTCTGAATCGCAATATTGGCCGAGATACAGGTACGAAGCAATTTCGTCCATTTCGTCCAATAGAAAAAATTCACTCCGACAGCCCGCAGCAGATAGGGCGTCGCCTGTTGTGCCTATTGGGTCTATCGGGAGCCTCTGAATCGCAATATTGGCTTAGATACAGGTACGAAGCAATTTCGTCCATTTCGTCCAATAGAAAAAAATCACTCCGACAGCCCGCAGCAGATAGGGCGTCGCCTGTTGTGCCTATTGGGTCTATCGGGAGCCTCTGAATCGCAATATTGGCCGAGATACAGGTACGAAGCAATTTCGTCCATTTCGTCCAATAGAAAAAATCACTCCGACAGCCCGCAGCAGATAGGGCGTCGCCTGTTGTGCCTATTGGGTCTATCGGGAGCCTCTGAATCGCAATATTGGCTTAGATACAGGTACGAAGCAATTTCGTCCATTTCGTCCAATAGAAAAAAATCACTCCGACAGCCCGCAGCAGATAGGGCGTCGCCTGTTGTGCCTATTGGGTCTATCGGGAGCCTCTGAATCGCAATATTGGCCGAGATACAGGTACGAAGCAATTTCGTCCATTTCGTCCAATAGAAAAATCACTCCGACAGCCCGCAGCAGATAGGGCGTCGCCTGTTGTGCCTATTGGGTCTATCGGGAGCCTCTGAATCGCAATATTGGCCGAGATACAGGTACGAAGCAATTTCGTCCATTTCGTCCAATAGAAAAAAATCACTCCGACAGCCCGCAGCAGATAGGGCGTCGCCTGTTGTGCCTATTGGGTCTATCGGGAGCCTCTGAATCGCAATATTGGCCGAGATACAGGTACGAAGCAATTTCGTCCATTTCGTCCAATAGAAAAAAATCACTCCGACAGCCCGCAGCAGATAGGGCGTCGCCTGTTGTGCCTATTGGGTCTATCGGGAGCCTTTGAATCGCAATATTGGCCGAGATACAATTTCGTCCATTTCGTCCAATAGAAACAATCCGCTCCGACAGCCAGCAGCAGATAGGGCGTCGCCTGTTGTGCCTATTGGGTCTATCGGGAGCCTCTGAATCGCAATATTGGTCGAAATACAGGTACGAAGCAATTTCGTCCATTTCGTCCAATAGCAAAAATCCGCTCCGACAGCCCGCAGCAGATAGGGCGTCGCCTGTTGTGCCTATTGGGTCTATCGGGAGCCTCTGAATCGCAATATTGGCCGAGATACAGGTACGAAGCAATTTCGTCCATTTCGTCCAATAGCAAAAATCACTCCGACAGCCCGCAGCAGATAGGGCGTCGCCTGTTGTGCCTATTGGGTCTATCAGGAGCCGCTGAATCGCAATATTGGCCGAGATACAGGTACGAAGCAATTTCGTCCATTTCGTCCAATAGAAAAAAATCACTCCGACAGCCCGCAGCAGATAGGGCGTCGCCTGTTGTGCCTATTGGGTCTATCAGGAGCCGCTGAATCGCAATATTGGCCGAGATACAGGTACGAAGCAATTTCGTCCATTTCGTCCAATAGAAAAAAATCACTCCGACAGCCCGCAGCAGATAGGGCGTCGCCTGTTGTGCCTATTGGGTCTATCGGGAGCCTTTGAATCGCAATATTGGCCGAGATACAGGTACGAAGCAATTTCGTCCATTTCGTCCAATAGAAACAATCCGCTCCGACAGCCAGCAGCAGATAGGGCGTCGCCTGTTGTGCCTATTGGGTCTATCGGGAGCCTCTGAATCGCAATATTGGTCGAAATACAGGTACGAAGCAATTTCGTCCATTTCGTCCAATAGCAAAAATCCGCTCCGACAGCCCGCAGCAGATAGGGCGTCGCCTGTTGTGCCTATTGGGTCTATCGGGAGCCTCTGAATCGCAATATTGGCCGAGATACAGGTACGAAGCAATTTCGTCCATTTCGTCCAATAGGAAAAATCACTCCGACAGCCCGCAGCAGATAGGGCGTCGCCTGTTGTGCCTATTGGGTCTATCAGGAGCCGCTGAATCGCAATATTGGCCGAGATACAGGTACGAAGCAATTTCGTCCATTTCGTCCAATAGAAAAAAATCACTCCGACAGCCCGCAGCAGATAGGGCATCGCCTGTTGTGCCTATTGGGTCTATCGGGAGCCTTTGAATTGCAATATTGGCCGAGATACAGGTACGAAGCAATTTCGTCCATTTCGTCCAATAGACAAAAATCACTCCGACAGCCCGCAGCAGATAGGGCGTCGCCTGTTGTGCCTATTGGGTCTATCAGGAGCCTCTGATTGCAATATTGGCCGAGATACAGGTACGAAGCAATTTCGTCCATTTCGTCCAATAGCAAAAATCCGCTCCGACAGCCCGCAGCAGATAGGGCGTCGCCTGTTGTGCCTATTGGGTCTATCGGGAGCCTTTGAATCGCAATATTGGCCGAGATACAGGTACGAAGCAATTTCGTCCATTTCGTCCAATAGAAAAAATCACTCCGACAGCCCGCAGCAGATAGGGCGTCGCCTGTTGTGCCTATTGGGTCTATCGGGAGCCTCTGAATCGCAATATTGGCCGAGATACAGGTACGAAGCAATTTCGTCCATTTCGTCCAATAGCAAAAATCACTCCGACAGCCCGCAGCAGATAGGGCGTCGCCTGTTGTGCCTATTGGGTCTATCGGGAGCCTCTGAATCGCAATATTGGCCGAGATACAGGTACGAAGCAATTTCGTCCATTTCGTCCAATAGGAAAAATCACTCCGACAGCCCGCAGCAGATAGGGCGTCGCCTGTTGTGCCTATTGGGTCTATCAGGAGCCTCTGAATCGCAATATTGGCCGAGATACAGGTACGAAGCAATTTCGTCCATTTCGTCCAATAGAAAAAAATCACTCCGACAGCCCGCAGCAGATAGGGCGTCGCCTGTTGTGCCTATTGGGTCTATCGGGAGCCTCTGAATCGCAATATTGGCCGAGATACAGGTACGAAGCAATTTCGTCCATTTCGTCCAATAGACAAAAATCACTCCGACAGCCCGCAGCAGATAGGGCGTCGCCTGTTGTGCCTATTGGGTCTATCAGGAGCCTCTGATTGCAATATTGGCCGAGATACAGGTACGAAGCAATTTCGTCCATTTCGTCCAATAGCAAAAATCCGCTCCGACAGCCCGCAGCAGATAGGGCGTCGCCTGTTGTGCCTATTGGGTCTATCGGGAGCCTTTGAATCGCAATATTGGCCGAGATACAGGTACGAAGCAATTTCGTCCATTTCGTCCAATAGAAAAAATCACTCCGACAGCCCGCAGCAGATAGGGCGTCGCCTGTTGTGCCTATTGGGTCTATCGGGAGCCTCTGAATCGCAATATTGGCCGAGATACAGGTACGAAGCAATTTCGTCCATTTCGTCCAATAGAAAAAATCACTCCGACAGCCCGCAGCAGATAGGGCGTCGCCTGTTGTGCCTATTGGGTCTATCGGGAGCCTCTGAATCGCAATATTGGCCGAGATACAGGTACGAAGCAATTTCGTCCATTTCGTCCAATAGCAAAAATCACTCCGACAGCCCGCAGCAGATAGGGCGTCGCCTGTTGTGCCTATTGGGTCTATCGGGAGCCTTTGAATTGCAATATTGGCCGAGATACAGGTACGAAGCAATTTCGTCCATTTCGTCCAATAGAAAAAAATCACTCCGACAGCCCGCAGCAGATAGGGCGTCGCCTGTTGTGCCTATTGGGTCTATCGGGAGCCTCTGAATCGCAATATTGGCCGAGATACAGGTACGAAGCAATTTCGTCCATTTCGTCCAATAGCAAAAATCCGCTCCGACAGCCAGCAGCAGATAGGGCGTCGCCTGTTGTGCCTATTGGGTCTATCGGGAGCCGCTGAATCGCAATATTGGCCGAGATACAGGTACGAAGCAATTTCGTCCATTTCGTCCAATAGAAAAAAATCACACCGACAGCCCGCAGCAGATAGGGCGTCGCTTGTTGTGCCTATTGGGTCTATCGGGAGCCTCTGAATCGCAATATTGGCCGAGTTATAGGTACGAAGCAATTTCGTCCATTTCGTCCAATAGAAAAAAATCACTCCGACAGCCCGCAGCAGATAGGGCGTCGCCTGTTGTGCCTATTGGGTCTATCGGGAGCCTCTGAATCGCAATATTGGCCGAGATACAGGTACGAAGCAATTTCGTCCATTTCGTCCAATAGCAAAAATCCGCTCCGACAGCCAGCAGCAGATAGGGCGTCGCCTGTTGTGCCTATTGGGTCTATCGGGAGCCGCTGAATCGCAATATTGGCCGAGATACAGGTACGAAGCAATTTCGTCCATTTCGTCCAATAGAAAAAAATCACACCGACAGCCCGCAGCAGATAGGGCGTCGCTTGTTGTGCCTATTGGGTCTATCGGGAGCCTCTGAATCGCAATATTGGCCGAGTTATAGGTACGAAGCAATTTCGTCCATTTCGTCCAATAGAAAAAAATCACTCCGACAGCCCGCAGCAGATAGGGCGTCGCCTGTTGTGCCTATTGGGTCTATCGGGAGCCTCTGAATCGCAATATTGGCCGAGATACAGGTACGAAGCAATTTCGTCCATTTCGTCCAATAGAAAAAAATCACTCCGACAGCCCGCAGCAGATAGGGCGTCGCCTGTTGTGCCTATTGGGTCTATCGGGAGCCTCTGAATCGCAATATTGGCCGAGATACAGGTACGAAGCAATTTCGTCCATTTCGTCCAATAGAAAAAATTCACTCCGACAGCCCGCAGCAGATAGGGCGTCGCCTGTTGTGCCTATTGGGTCTATCGGGAGCCTCTGAATCGCAATATTGGCCGAGATACAGGTACGAAGCAATTTCGTCCATTTCGTCCAATAGAAAAAATCACTCCGACAGCCCGCAGCAGATAGGGCGTCGCCTGTTGTGCCTATTGGGTCTATCGGGAGCCTCTGAATCGCAATATTGGCCGAGATACAGGTACGAAGCAATTTCGTCCATTTCGTCCAATAGCAAAAATCCGCTCCGACAGCCCGCAGCAGATAGGGCGTCGCCTGTTGTGCCTATTGGGTCTATCGGGAGCCTCTGAATCGCAATATTGGCCGAGATACAGGTACGAAGCAATTTCGTCCATTTCGTCCAATAGAAAAAATTCACTCCGACAGCCCGCAGCAGATAGGGCGTCGCCTGTTGTGCCTATTGGGTCTATCGGGAGCCTCTGAATCGCAATATTGGCCGAGATACAGGTACGAAGCAATTTCGTCCATTTCGTCCAATAGAAAAAATCACTCCGACAGCCCGCAGCAGATAGGGCGTCGCCTGTTGTGCCTATTGGGTCTATCGGGAGCCTCTGAATCGCAATATTGGCCGAGATACAGGTACGAAGCAATTTCGTCCATTTCGTCCAATAGAAAAAAATCACTCCGACAGCCCGCAGCAGATAGGGCGTCGCCTGTTGTGCCTATTGGGTCTATCGGGAGCCTCTGAATCGCAATATTGGCCGAGATACAGGTACGAAGCAATTTCGTCCATTTCGTCCAATAGAAAAAAATCACTCCGACAGCCCGCAGCAGATAGGGCGTCGCCTGTTGTGCCTATTGGGTCTATCGGGAGCCTCTGAATCGCAATATTGGCCGAGATACAGGTACGAAGCAATTTCGTCCATTTCGTCCAATAGAAAAATCACTCCGACAGCCCGCAGCAGATAGGGCGTCGCCTGTTGTGCCTATTGGGTCTATCGGGAGCCTCTGAATCGCAATATTGGCCGAGATACAGGTACGAAGCAATTTCGTCCATTTCGTCCAATAGCAAAAATCCGCTCCGACAGCCCGCAGCAGATAGGGCGTCGCCTGTTGTGCCTATTGGGTCTATCGGGAGCCTCTGAATCGCAATATTGGCCGAGATACAGGTACGAAGCAATTTCGTCCATTTCGTCCAATAGAAAAAATCACTCCGACAGCCCGCAGCAGATAGGGCGTCGCCTGTTGTGCCTATTGGGTCTATCGGGAGCCTCTGAATCGCAATATTGGCCGAGATACAGGTACGAAGCAATTTCGTCCATTTCGTCCAATAGAAAAAATCACTCCGACAGCCCGCAGCAGATAGGGCGTCGCCTGTTGTGCCTATTGGGTCTATCGGGAGCCTCTGAATCGCAATATTGGCCGAGATACAGGTACGAAGCAATTTCGTCCATTTCGTCCAATAGAAAAAATCACTCCGACAGCCCGCAGCAGATAGGGCGTCGCCTGTTGTGCCTATTGGGTCTATCGGGAGCCTCTGAATCGCAATATTGGCCGAGATACAGGTACGAAGCAATTTCGTCCATTTCGTCCAATAGAAAAAATCACTCCGACAGCCCGCAGCAGATAGGGCGTCGCCTGTTGTGCCTATTGGGTCTATCGGGAGCCTCTGAATCGCAATATTGGCCGAGATACAGGTACGAAGCAATTTCGTCCATTTCGTCCAATAGAAAAAATCACTCCGACAGCCCGCAGCAGATAGGGCGTCGCCTGTTGTGCCTATTGGGTCTATCGGGAGCCTCTGAATCGCAATATTGGCCGAGATACAGGTACGAAGCAATTTCGTCCATTTCGTCCAATAGAAAAAATCACTCCGACAGCCCGCAGCAGATAGGGCGTCGCCTGTTGTGCCTATTGGGTCTATCGGGAGCCTCTGAATCGCAATATTGGCCGAGATACAGGTACGAAGCAATTTCGTCCATTTCGTCCAATAGAAAAATCACTCCGACAGCCCGCAGCAGATAGGGCGTCGCCTGTTGTGCCTATTGGGTCTATCGGGAGCCTCTGAATCGCAATATTGGCCGAGATACAGGTACGAAGCAATTTCGTCCATTTCGTCCAATAGAAAAATCACTCCGACAGCCCGCAGCAGATAGGGCGTCGCCTGTTGTGCCTATTGGGTCTATCGGGAGCCTCTGAATCGCAATATTGGCCGAGATACAGGTACGAAGCAATTTCGTCCATTTCGTCCAATAGAAAAAATCACTCCGACAGCCCGCAGCAGATAGGGCGTCGCCTGTTGTGCCTATTGGGTCTATCGGGAGCCTCTGAATCGCAATATTGGCCGAGATACAGGTACGAAGCAATTTCGTCCATTTCGTCCAATAGCAAAAATTCACTCCGACAGCCCGCAGCAGATAGGGCGTCGCCTGTTGTGCCTATTGGGTCTATCGGGAGCCTCTGAATCGCAATATTGGCCGAGATACAGGTACGAAGCAATTTCGTCCATTTCGTCCAATAGAAAAATCACTCCGACAGCCCGCAGCAGATAGGGCGTCGCCTGTTGTGCCTATTGGGTCTATCGGGAGCCTCTGAATCGCAATATTGGCCGAGATACAGGTACGAAGCAATTTCGTCCATTTCGTCCAATAGAAAAATCACTCCGACAGCCCGCAGCAGATAGGGCGTCGCCTGTTGTGCCTATTGGGTCTATCGGGAGCCTCTGAATCGCAATATTGGCCGAGATACAGGTACGAAGCAATTTCGTCCATTTCGTCCAATAGAAAAATCACTCCGACAGCCCGCAGCAGATAGGGCGTCGCCTGTTGTGCCTATTGGGTCTATCGGGAGCCTCTGAATCGCAATATTGGCCGAGATACAGGTACGAAGCAATTTCGTCCATTTCGTCCAATAGCAAAAATTCACTCCGACAGCCCGCAGCAGATAGGGCGTCGCCTGTTGTGCCTATTGGGTCTATCAGGAGCCGCTGAATCGCAATATTGACCGAGATACAGGTACGAAGCAATTTCGTCCATTTCGTCCAATAGAAAAATCACTCCGACAGCCCGCAGCAGATAGGGCGTCGCCTGTTGTGCCTATTGGGTCTATCGGGAGCCTCTGAATCGCAATATTGGCCGAGATACAGGTACGAAGCAATTTCGTCCATTTCGTCCAATAGAAAAATCACTCCGACAGCCCGCAGCAGATAGGGCGTCGCCTGTTGTGCCTATTGGGTCTATCGGGAGCCTCTGAATCGCAATATTGGCCGAGATACAGGTACGAAGCAATTTCGTCCATTTCGTCCAATAGAAAAATCACTCCGACAGCCCGCAGCAGATAGGGCGTCGCCTGTTGTGCCTATTGGGTCTATCGGGAGCCTCTGAATCGCAATATTGGCCGAGATACAGGTACGAAGCAATTTCGTCCATTTCGTCCAATAGAAAAAAATCACTCCGACAGCCCGCAGCAGATAGGGCGTCGCCTGTTGTGCCTATTGGGTCTATCGGGAGCCTCTGAATCGCAATATTGGCCGAGATACAGGTACGAAGCAATTTCGTCCATTTCGTCCAATAGCAAAAATCCGCTCCGACAGCCCGCAGCAGATAGGGCGTCGCCTGTTGTGCCTATTGGGTCTATCAGGAGCCTCTGAATCGCAATATTGGCCGAGATACAGGTACGAAGCAATTTCGTCCATTTCGTCCAATAGAAAAAATCACTCCGACAGCCCGCAGCAGATAGGGCGTCGCCTGTTGTGCCTATTGGGTCTATCGGGAGCCTCTGAATCGCAATATTGGCCGAGATACAGGTACGAAGCAATTTCGTCCATTTCGTCCAATAGCAAAAATCCGCTCCGACAGCCCGCAGCAGATAGGGCGTCGCCTGTTGTGCCTATTGGGTCTATCGGGAGCCTCTGAATCGCAATATTGGCCGAGATACAGGTACGAAGCAATTTCGTCCATTTCGTCCAATAGAAAAATCACTCCGACAGCCCGCAGCAGATAGGGCGTCGCCTGTTGTGCCTATTGGGTCTATCGGGAGCCTCTGAATCGCAATATTGGCCGAGATACAGGTACGAAGCAATTTCGTCCATTTCGTCCAATAGCAAAAATTCACTCCGACAGCCCGCAGCAGATAGGGCGTCGCCTGTTGTGCCTATTGGGTCTATCAGGAGCCTCTGAATCGCAATATTGGCCGAGATACAGGTACGAAGCAATTTCGTCCATTTCGTCCAATAGAAAAATCACTCCGACAGCCCGCAGCAGATAGGGCGTCGCCTGTTGTGCCTATTGGGTCTATCGGGAGCCTCTGAATCGCAATATTGGCCGAGAT
This sequence comes from Phytophthora capsici, assembly GCA_030324255.1. NCBI lineage: Eukaryota > Oomycota > Peronosporomycetes > Peronosporales > Peronosporaceae > Phytophthora > Phytophthora capsici. The sequence continues at coordinate 4,871 of JAFEIO010000023.1, read as the reverse complement.
ACAGGTACGAAGCAATTTCGTCCATTTCGTCCAATAGAAAAATCACTCCGACAGCCCGCAGCAGATAGGGCGTCGCCTGTTGTGCCTATTGGGTCTATCGGGAGCCTCTGAATCGCAATATTGGCCGAGATACAGGTACGAAGCAATTTCGTCCATTTCGTCCAATAGAAAAAAATCACTCCGACAGCCCGCAGCAGATAGGGCGTCGCCTGTTGTGCCTATTGGGTCTATCAGGAGCCTCTGATTGCAATATTGGCCGAGATACAGGTACGAAGCAATTTCGTCCATTTCGTCCAATAGCAAAAATCCGCTCCGACAGCCCGCAGCAGATAGGGCGTCGCCTGTTGTGCCTATTGGGTCTATCGGGAGCCTCTGAATCGCAATATTGGCCGAGATACAGGTACGAAGCAATTTCGTCCATTTCGTCCAATAGAAAAATCACTCCGACAGCCCGCAGCAGATAGGGCGTCGCCTGTTGTGCCTATTGGGTCTATCGGGAGCCTCTGAATCGCAATATTGGCCGAGATACAGGTACGAAGCAATTTCGTCCATTTCGTCCAATAGAAAAATCACTCCGACAGCCCGCAGCAGATAGGGCGTCGCCTGTTGTGCCTATTGGGTCTATCGGGAGCCTCTGAATCGCAATATTGGCCGAGATACAGGTACGAAGCAATTTCGTCCATTTCGTCCAATAGAAAAAAATCACTCCGACAGCCCGCAGCAGATAGGGCGTCGCCTGTTGTGCCTATTGGGTCTATCGGGAGCCTCTGAATCGCAATATTGGCCGAGATACAGGTACGAAGCAATTTCGTCCATTTCGTCCAATAGAAAAATCACTCCGACAGCCCGCAGCAGATAGGGCGTCGCCTGTTGTGCCTATTGGGTCTATCAGGAGCCTCTGATTGCAATATTGGCCGAGATACAGGTACGAAGCAATTTCGTCCATTTCGTCCAATAGCAAAAATCCGCTCCGACAGCCCGCAGCAGATAGGGCGTCGCCTGTTGTGCCTATTGGGTCTATCGGGAGCCTCTGAATCGCAATATTGGCCGAGATACAGGTACGAAGCAATTTCGTCCATTTCGTCCAATAGAAAAAATCACTCCGACAGCCCGCAGCAGATAGGGCGTCGCCTGTTGTGCCTATTGGGTCTATCAGGAGCCTCTGAATCGCAATATTGGCCGAGATACAGGTACGAAGCAATTTCGTCCATTTCGTCCAATAGAAAAATCACTCCGACAGCCCGCAGCAGATAGGGCGTCGCCTGTTGTGCCTATTGGGTCTATCAGGAGCCTCTGATTGCAATATTGGCCGAGATACAGGTACGAAGCAATTTCGTCCATTTCGTCCAATAGCAAAAATCCGCTCCGACAGCCCGCAGCAGATAGGGCGTCGCCTGTTGTGCCTATTGGGTCTATCGGGAGCCGCTGAATCGCAATATTGGCCGAGATACAGGTACGAAGCAATTTCGTCCATTTCGTCCAATAGAAAAAAATCACTCCGACAGCCCGCAGCAGATAGGGCGTCGCCTGTTGTGCCTATTGGGTCTATCGGGAGCCTTTGAATTGCAATATTGGCCGAGATACAGGTACGAAGCAATTTCGTCCATTTCGTCCAATAGAAAAAAATCACTCCGACAGCCCGCAGCAGATAGGGCGTCGCCTGTTGTGCCTATTGGGTCTATCGGGAGCCTCTGAATCGCAATATTGGCCGAGATACAGGTACGAAGCAATTTCGTCCATTTCGTCCAATAGCAAAAATCCGCTCCGACAGCCAGCAGCAGATAGGGCGTCGCCTGTTGTGCCTATTGGGTCTATCAGGAGCCGCTGAATCGCAATATTGACCGAGATACAGGTACGAAGCAATTTCGTCCATTTCGTCCAATAGAAAAAATCCGCTCCGACAGCCAGCAGCAGATAGGGCGTCGCCTGTTGTGCCTATTGGGTCTATCGGGAGCCTCTGAATCGCAATATTGGCCGAGATACAGGTACGAAGCAATTTCGTCCATTTCGTCCAATAGCAAAAATTCACTCCGACAGCCCGCAGCAGATAGGGCGTCGCCTGTTGTGCCTATTGGGTCTATCAGGAGCCGCTGAATCGCAATATTGGCCGAGATACAGGTACGAAGCAATTTCGTCCATTTCGTCCAATAGCAAAAATCCGCTCCGACAGCCAGCAGCAGATAGGGCGTCGCCTGTTGTGCCTATTGGGTCTATCGGGAGCCTCTGAATCGCAATATTGGCCGAGATACAGGTACGAAGCAATTTCGTCCATTTCGTCCAATAGCAAAAATCCGCTCCGACAGCCCGCAGCAGATAGGGCGTCGCCTGTTGTGCCTATTGGGTCTATCGGGAGCCTCTGAATCGCAATATTGGTCGAAATACAGGTACGAAGCAATTTCGTCCATTTCGTCCAATAGCAAAAATCCGCTCCGACAGCCAGCAGCAGATAGGGCGTCGCCTGTTGTGCCTATTGGGTCTATCGGGAGCCTCTGAATCGCAATATTGGCCGAGATACAGGTACGAAGCAATTTCGTCCATTTCGTCCAATAGAAAAAAATCACTCCGACAGCCAGCAGCAGATAGGGCGTCGCCTGTTGTGCCTATTGGGTCTATCGGGAGCCTCTGAATCGCAATATTGGCCGAGATACAGGTACGAAGCAATTTCGTCCATTTCGTCCAATAGCAAAAATCACTCCGACAGCCCGCAGCAGATAGGGCGTCGCCTGTTGTGCCTATTGGGTCTATCGGGAGCCTCTGAATCGCAATATTGGCTTAGATACAGGTACGAAGCAATTTCGTCTATTTCGTCCAATAGAAAAATCACTCCGACAGCCCGCAGCAGATAGGGCGTCGCCTGTTGTGCCTATTGGGTCTATCAGGAGCCTCTGATTGCAATATTGGCCGAGATACAGGTACGAAGCAATTTCGTCCATTTCGTCCAATAGAAAAAAATCACTCCGACAGCCCGCAGCAGATAGGGCGTCGCCTGTTGTGCCTATTGGGTCTATCGGGAGCCTCTGAATCGCAATATTGGCCGAGATACAGGTACGAAGCAATTTCGTCCATTTCGTCCAATAGAAAAAATCACTCCGACAGCCCACAGCAGATAGGGCGTCGCCTGTTGTGCCTATTGGGTCTATCGGGAGCCTCTGAATCGCAATATTGGCCGAGATACAGGTACGAAGCAATTTCGTCCATTTCGTCCAATAGAAAAAAATCACTCCGACAGCCAGCAGCAGATAGGGCGTCGCCTGTTGTGCCTATTGGGTCTATCAGGAGCCTCTGATTGCAATATTGGCCGAGATACAGGTACGAAGCAATTTCGTCCATTTCGTCCAATAGCAAAAATCCGCTCCGACAGCCCGCAGCAGATAGGGCGTCGCCTGTTGTGCCTATTGGGTCTATCGGGAGCCTCTGAATCGCAATATTGGCCGAGATACAGGTACGAAGCAATTTCGTCCATTTCGTCCAATAGAAAAATCACTCCGACAGCCCGCAGCAGATAGGGCGTCGCCTGTTGTGCCTATTGGGTCTATCGGGAGCCTCTGAATCGCAATATTGGCCGAGATACAGGTACGAAGCAATTTCGTCCATTTCGTCCAATAGAAAAATCACTCCGACAGCCCGCAGCAGATAGGGCGTCGCCTGTTGTGCCTATTGGGTATATCGGGAGCCTCTGAATCGCAATATTGGCCGAGATACAGGTACGAAGCAATTTCGTCCATTTCGTCCAATAGAAAAAAATCACTCCGACAGCCCGCAGCAGATAGGGCGTCGCCTGTTGTGCCTATTGGGTCTATCAGGAGCCTCTGAATCGCAATATTGGCTTAGATACAGGTACGAAGCAATTTCGTCTATTTCGTCCAATAGAAAAATCACTCCGACAGCCCGCAGCAGATAGGGCGTCGCCTGTTGTGCCTATTGGGTCTATCAGGAGCCTCTGATTGCAATATTGGCCGAGATACAGGTACGAAGCAATTTCGTCCATTTCGTCCAATAGCAAAAATCCGCTCCGACAGCCCGCAGCAGATAGGGCGTCGCCTGTTGTGCCTATTGGGTCTATCGGGAGCCGCTGAATCGCAATATTGGCCGAGATACAGGTACGAAGCAATTTCGTCCATTTCGTCCAATAGAAAAAAATCACTCCGACAGCCCGCAGCAGATAGGGCGTCGCCTGTTGTGCCTATTGGGTCTATCGGGAGCCTTTGAATTGCAATATTGGCCGAGATACAGGTACGAAGCAATTTCGTCCATTTCGTCCAATAGAAAAAAATCACTCCGACAGCCCGCAGCAGATAGGGCGTCGCCTGTTGTGCCTATTGGGTATATCGGGAGCCTCTGAATCGCAATATTGGCCGAGATACAGGTACGAAGCAATTTCGTCCATTTCGTCCAATAGCAAAAATCCGCTCCGACAGCCAGCAGCAGATAGGGCGTCGCCTGTTGTGCCTATTGGGTCTATCAGTAGCCGCTGAATCGCAATATTGACCGAGATACAGGTACGAAGCAATTTCGCCCATTTCGTCCAATAGAAAAAATCCGCTCCGACAGCCAGCAGCAGATAGGGCGTCGCCTGTTGTGCCTATTGGGTCTATCGGGAGCCTCTGAATCGCAATATTGGCCGAGATACAGGTACGAAGCAATTTCGTCCATTTCGTCCAATAGAAAAAAATCACTCCGACAGCCCGCAGCAGATAGGGCGTCGCCTGTTGTGCCTATTGGGTATATCGGGAGCCTCTGAATCGCAATATTGGCCGAGATACAGGTACGAAGCAATTTCGTCCATTTCGTCCAATAGAAAAAAATCACTCCGACAGCCCGCAGCAGATAGGGCGTCGCCTGTTGTGCCTATTGGGTCTATCGGGAGCCTC